>JBBDGP010000771.1:0-42359 GCA_037952835.1 Lithobates septentrionalis | reverse complement strand
CTTCTTAAATGATTAGAATCAGAAGAATGATTCACAGAAGGTTGGCAGGTCCTGGGGAGGTTTACTTGTGTTTAGTTTGTTGCTCAGAGCTCAATCCTTATGTTGTGTCAGACTGTCAGAGCTCAATCCTTATGTTGTGTCAGACTGTCAGAGCACAATCCTTATGTTGTGTCAGACTGTCAGAGCACAATCCTTATGTTGTGTCAGACCGTCAGAGCACAATCCTTATGTTGTGTCAGACCGTCAGAGCTCAATCCTTATGTTGTGTCAGACCGTCAGAGCACAATCCTTATGTTGTGTCAGACTGTCAGAGCTCAATCCTTATGTTGTGTCAGACTGTCAGAGCTCAATCCTTATGTTGTGTCAGACTGTCAGAGCTCAATCCTTATGTTGTGTCAGACCGTCAGAGCACAATCCTTATGTTGTGTCAGACCGTCAGAGCACAATCCTTATGTTGTGTCAGACTGTCAGAGCTCAATCCTTATGTTGTGTCAGACTGTCAGAGCACAATCCTTATGTTGTGTCAGACCACAATCCTTATGTTGTGTCAGACCGTCAGAGCTCAATCCTTATGTTGTGTCAGACCGTCAGAGCTCAATCCTTATGTTGTGTCAGACTGTCAGAGCACAATCCTTATGTTGTGTCAGACCGTCAGAGCACAATCCTTATGTTGTGTCAGACCGTCAGAGCACAATCCTTATGTTGTGTCAGACCGTCAGAGCTCAATCCTTATGTTGTGTCAGACCGTCAGAGCACAATCCTTATGTTGTGTCAGACTGTCAGAGCTCAATCCTTATGTTGTGTCAGACTGTCAGAGCTCAATCCTTATGTTGTGTCAGACTGTCAGAGCTCAATCCTTATGTTGTGTCAGACCGTCAGAGCACAATCCTTATGTTGTGTCAGACCGTCAGAGCACAATCCTTATGTTGTGTCAGACTGTCAGAGCTCAATCCTTATGTTGTGTCAGACTGTCAGAGCACAATCCTTATGTTGTGTCAGACCACAATCCTTATGTTGTGTCAGACCGTCAGAGCTCAATCCTTATGTTGTGTCAGACCGTCAGAGCTCAATCCTTATGTTGTGTCAGACTGTCAGAGCACAATCCTTATGTTGTGTCAGACCGTCAGAGCACAATCCTTATGTTGTGTCAGACCGTCAGAGCACAATCCTTATGTTGTGTCAGACCGTCAGAGCTCAATCCTTATGTTGTGTCAGACCGTCAGAGCACAATCCTTATGTTGTGTCAGACTGTCAGAGCTCAATCCTTATGTTGTGTCAGACTGTCAGAGCTCAATCCTTATGTTGTGTCAGACTGTCAGAGCTCAATCCTTATGTTGTGTCAGACTGTCAGAGCTCAATCCTTATGTTGTGTCAGACTGTCAGAGCACAATCCTTATGTTGTGTCAGACCGTCAGAGCACAATCCTTATGTTGTGTCAGACTGTCAGAGCACAATCCTTATGTTGTGTCAGACCGTCAGAGCTCAATCCTTATGTTGTGTCAGACCGTCAGAGCTCAATCCTTATGTTGTGTCAGACCGTCAGAGCTCAATCCTTATGTTGTGTCAGACTGTCAGAGCACAATCCTTATGTTGTGTCAGACCGTCAGAGCACAATCCTTATGTTGTGTCAGACCGTCAGAGCACAATCCTTATGTTGTGTCAGACTGTCAGAGCACAATTTGTCAGAGCAGCCAGTGTCATCCATTTTGGTGTCGCACAAAAAGCGGTGTAGATGAAAAGCGGGTTTTTGGGGCGTGTGAACCTCATTCTGATGGGCCAACTTCACAGTTAACATTGCTAGCCATCAGATTTTTCCGTAATCTTTACAGCGCATGCACAGAAAAAATGATCGGATTTTACTACCACGGGCGGGCGAAGTACCCACGGTAGTAAAATCCAATCGCTAGGCTCCTTTCACACTTGTGCCATTTGAAAGTCGTGCAATTTTTGCCACGATTTTTACCGTGACTTTGATGCGACTTGAAGAATTACCTATGTAATCTTGAGGTCTCTGCCTCAAGTCGCATCAAAATAGGAACCAAAGTAATGCAGTGACTACTTTGAAGTCGCTGTGACTTGAAGACGCACAGATATGAATGGTACTCATTGTAAATCATAGGGTACCACTTGTCATGTGACTTTGTAGTCCCAAGTCACAGGACAAGTCACACAAGTGTGAAAGGGGCCTCATTATGCACTGTAAAGACTACGGACAAATCTGATGGCTAGCAATCTTAACTGTGAAGTTGGCCCATCAGAATGCAGTTCACATGCACAAAAACCCGCTTTTCCTTTACACAGCTGTTTGTGCATCACGGAAGTGGCAATATTGGCTACTCCTATAGGTTGCTTGATCTGACAGAACACCTGCTACCCAGGTTACTGAGCACAATCCTATAATCATGTGATCATATAACAGACCCAAGATGCAATAAAGAGAACCTGTCACTTCAACAAACTATCACATAATGGCTTGTTATCTTGACTTTGTCCTCTCTGTCTTTAAGGCTGGGTTCACACTGCTGCGGTGCGGGAACGCAGCGAATTTACTGCGGGTTCCCGCATCGCACCAACTCGCACGGCAGTTCACACCGCCATATGCGAACTGCTGGGGAGTGTCATACAATGTTAACGACACCCCCAGTTCAGCCCGCATGTCGCACTGCGAACTGACAATTCGGACATGTATCGGATCGCATAGGTGTGAACACCCATGCGATCCGATTCTGGTCCGAACAAAAAAAAAAGGGTCCTGTGCGAGTTTGGACCGAATGCGGTGCGATATCAGCCATACTATCTGTACGGCTGATATCGCACAGCACAGACATCGCATGTGATGTGAACAGCAGTGCGCTGCGAATCACATGCGATGTCTGCCACCGCAGCAGTGTGAACCCAGCCTAAAGCAGTCTGTAGTGTAGTGTAGTGCTGCTACCTGATCATTGATTGAGTGTATTGTTGTACTGGTGGCGACTCATGGTTCTTTCAGTGTACTGTGTTCTAACAACTCCTATGATTCTTTACCTCGGTGTACTGTGTACTCCTGACTCTTGTTTTAACCACTTGACATCCGGAGGCCGTCATATGACGGCCTCCACTTTCAGGGCTTATATCTGAATGATGCCTGAGGCGACAGACATCATTCAGATACCGGCATTTTCAGCCGGCGATTCCGTACACCAAAAGAACGATCATAGCGGCTGTTCCGCCGCTTGATCGTTCTTACGGGCGGCGGGAGGGGACATCCCCCCCCCCTCCCGCCGCCCTCCGGTGCTACTACCGACTCACCTCAGCGATCGGTGAGTCGGAGAGCGGATCCGCCGGCGCCGGATGTTCACCATAGAGATTTCCGGCGGACCAGATGGTCGCCGGAGTCTCTATGATCGTTCGGAGGCCGGGCGCGATGTTATGACGTCACGCCCGGCCTCTGCATTCAAAAAAAACGGCGCCACTTCGGCTGTGAAGCGGCGATCGTTTTTTTTTTTTTTTTTTTTTTTATTTTAGGCTTCCCAGCCTAGGAGGTGAGATGTGGGGTCTTATTGACCCCATATCTCACTGTAAAGAGGACTGATCGTGTCATATTCCTATTACAAGGGATGTTTACATTCCTTGTAATAGGAATAAAAGTGATCAAAAAAAAAAAATTTTTTTAAAGTGTCAAAATAAAAAATTTTAAGTAAAATTAACAATAAAAAAAAAAAAAAAAAATTTTTAAAGCGCCCCTGTCCCCGTGAGCTCGCACGCAGAAGCGAACGCATACGTAAGTCCCGCCCACATATGAAAACGGTGTTCAAACCACACATGTGAGGTATCGCCGCGAACATTAGAGCGAGAGCAATAATTTTGGCCCTAGACCTTCTCTGTAACTCACAACATGTAACCAGTAAAATATTTTAAAGCGTCGCCTATGGGGATTTTTAAGTACCAAAGTTTGGCGCCATTCCACGAGCGTGTGCAATTTTGAAGCGTGACATGTTAGGTATCTATTTACTCGGCGTAACTTCATCTTTCACACAATGCAAAAAAATTTGGCTAACTTTGCTGTTTTGTTTTTTTTTTTTAAGCATGAAACTGTTTTTTTTCCAAAAAAAATGCGTTTGAAAAATTGCTGCGCAAATACCGTGCAAGATTAAAAAGTTGCATTGACCGCCATTGTATTCTGTAGGGTCTCTGCTAAAAAAAACATATATAATGTTTGGGGGTTCTATGTAATTTTATAGCAAAAAAATGATGATTTTTGACATGTAGGAGCAAAGTGTCAGAAATGGCCCGGATGTGAAGTGGTTAAGTTTGTATCCAGTTCCTGAGTGTCACTGTGCCTTGAGCATGCTGATTGGTTGCAGGGAGGGGGCGGAGCTCTCTCACTCTAGGATGATATTACCAGGCCTGCTCTGCTCTGCTAGTATTGAGTGCATAGTGAACTATTTCAAACGGATCAGTTCAGTCAGAGGAATTGATTCAATCAGTTCACTGAAAAGAATCGATTCAAAAGAACGATTGATTCATGAACTGGACATCACTACCCCACTTATCCCCAATGTCCTCCCACTTATCCCCAATGTCCCCCCTCTCCCCCCATTTATCCCAATGTCCTCCCACTTATCCCCAATGTCCCCCCTCTCCCCCCATTTATCCCCAATGTCCTCCCACTTATCCCCAATGTCCCCCCACTTTTCCCCAATGTCCCCCCTCTCCCCCCACTTATCCCCAATGTCCCCCCTCTCCCCCCATTTATCCCCAATGTCCCCCCACTTTTCCCCAATGTCCCCCCTCTCCCCCCATTTATCCCCAATGTCCCCCTTTTATCCCCAATGTCCCCCTTTTATCCCCAATGTCCTCCCACTTATCCCCAATGTCCTCCCACTTATCCCCAATGTCCCCCCACTTATCCCCAATGTCCTCCCACTTATGCCCAATGTCCTCCCACTTATCCCCAATGTCCTCCCACTTATGCCCAATGTCCTCCCACTTATGCCCAATGTCCTCCCACTTATGCCCAATGTCCTCCCACTTATCCCCAATGTCCTCCCACTTATGCCCAATGTCCTCCCACTTATGCCCAATGTCCTCCCACTTATCCCCAAGGTCCCCCCACTTATCCCCAATGTCCCCCCTCTCCCCCCACTTATCCCCAATGTCCCCCCACTTATCCCCAATGTCCCCCCTCTCCCCCCACTTATCCCCAATGTCCTCCCACTTATCCCAACGTCCCCCCTCTCCCCCCATTTATCCCCAATGTCCCCCTTTTATCCCCAATGTCCCCCTTTTACCCCAATGTCCTCCCACTTATCCCCAATGTCCTCCCACTTATCCCCAATGTCCCCCCACTTATCCCCAATGTCCCCCCACTTATCCCCAATGTCCTCCCACTTATCCCCAATGTCCCCCCACTTATCCCCAATGTCCCCCCACTTATCCCCAATGTCCTCCCACTTATGCCCAATGTCCTCCCACTTATCCCCAATGTCCTCCCACTTATCCCCAATGTCCCCCCACTTATCCCCAATGTCCCCCCACTTATCCCCAATGTCCCCCCACTTATCCCCAATGTCCCCCCACTTATCCCCAATGTCCCCCCACTTATCCCCAATGTCCTCCCACTTATCCCCAATGTCCTCCCACTTATCCCAATGTCCTCCCACTTATCCCCAATGCCCCCCTCTCCTCCCACTTATCTCCAATGTCCCCCCTCTCCCCCCACTTATCCCCAATGTCCCCCCTCTCCTCCCACTTATCCCCAATGTCCCCCCTCTCCTCCCACTTATCCCCAATGTCCCCCCTCTCCTCCCACTTATCCCCAATGTCCCCCCTCTCCTCCCACTTATCCCCAATGTCCCCCCTCTCCTCCCACTTATCCCCAATGTCCCCCCTCTCCTCCCACTTATCCCCAATGTCCCCCCTCTCCTCCCACTTATCCCCAATGTCCCCCCACTTATCCCCAATGTCCCCCCACTTATCCCCAATGCCCTCCTCTCCTCCCACTTATCTCCAATGTCCCCCCTCTCCCCCCACTTATCCCCAATGCCCCCCTCTCCCCCCACTTATCCCCAATGTCCCCCGTCTCCTCCCACTTATCCCCAATGTCCCCCCTCTCCTCCCACTTATCCCCAATGTCCCCCCTCTCCTCCCACTTATCCCCAATGTCCCCCCTCTCCTCCCACTTATGCCCAATGTCCCCCCTCTCCTCCCACTTATCCCCAATGTCCCTCCTCTCCCACTTATCCCCAATGTCCCTCCTCTCCTCCCACTTATCCCCAATGTCCCCCGTCTCCTCCCACTTATCCCCAATGTCCCCCCTCTCCTCCCACTTATCCCCAATGTCCCCCCTCTCCTCCCACTTATCCCCAATGTCCCCCCTCTCCTCCCACTTATGCCCAATGTCCCCCCTCTCCTCCCACTTATCCCCAATGTCCCTCCTCTCCTCCCACTTATCCCCAATGTCCCTCCTCTCCTCCCACTTATCCCCAATGTCTCCCCTCTCCTCCCACTTATCCCCAATGTCCCCCCTCTCCTCCCACTTATCCCCAATGTCCCCCACTTATCCCCAATGTCCCCCCTCTCCTCCCACTTATCCCCAATGTCCCCCCTCTCCTCCCACTTATCCCCAATGTCCCCCACTTATCCCCAATGTCCCCCCTCTCCTCCCACTTATCCCCAATGTCCCCCCTCTCCTCCCACTTATCCCCAATGTCTACCCCCTCTCCTCCCACTTATCCCCAATGTCCCCCCTCTCCTCCCAATTATCCCCCCTCTCCTCCCACTTATCCCCACTTATCCCCAATGTCCCCCCCTCTCCTCCCACTTATCCGCCCTCTCCTCCCACTTATCCCCAATGTCCCCCCTCTCCTCCCACTTATCCCCAATGTCCCCCCTCTCCTCCCACTTATCCCCAATGTCCCCCCTCTCCCCCCACTTATCCCCAATGTCCCCCCTCTCCCCCCACTTATCCCCAATGTCCCCCCTCTCCCCCCACTTATCCCCAATGTCCCCCCTCTCCCCCCACTTATCCCCAATGTCCCCCCTCTCCTCCCACTTATCCCCAATGTCCCCCCTCTCCTCTCACTTATCCCCAATGTCCCCCCTCTCCTCCCACTTATCCCCAATGTCCCCCCTCTCCTCCCACTTATCCCCAGTGTCTCCTCCCACTTATTCCTAATGTCCCTCCTCTCCTCCCACTTATCCCCAATGTCCCTCCTCTCCTCCCACTTATCCCCAATGTCCCCCCTCTCCTCCCATTTATCCCCAATGTCCCCCCCTCTCCTCCCACATATCCCCATTGTCCCCCCACGTATCCCCAATGTCCCCCCTCTCCCCCCCACATATCCCTATTGCCCCCCCACGTATCCCCAATGTCCCCCCCTCCCCCCACATATCCCCATTGTCCCCCCACGTATCCCCAATATCCCCCCTCTCCCCCCACTTATCCCCAATGTCCCCCCACTTATCCCCAATGTCCCCCCCTCTCCTCCCACTTATCCCCAATGTCCCCCCCTCTCCTCCCACTTATCCCCAATGTCCCCCCCTCTCCTCCCACTTATGCCCAATGTCCCCCCCTCTCCTCCCACTTATCCCCAATGTCCCCCCCTCTCCTCCCACTTATCCCCAATGTCCCCCCTCTCCTCCCATTTATCCCTAATGTCCTCCCACTTATCCCCCACGTATCCCCAATGTCCCCCCCTCCCCCCACATATCCCCATTGTCCCCCCACGTATCCCCAATATCCCCCCTCTCCCCCCACTTATCCCCAATGTCCCCCCACTTATCCCCAATGTCCCCCCCTCTCCTCCCACTTATCCCCAATGTCCCCCCCTCTCCTCCCACTTATCCCCAATGTCCCCCCCTCTCCTCCCACTTATGCCCAATGTCCCCCCCTCTCCTCCCACTTATCCCCAATGTCCCCCCCTCTCCTCCCACTTATCCCCAATGTCCCCCCTCTCCTCCCATTTATCCCTAATGTCCTCCCACTTATCCCCAATGTCCCCCCCTCTCCTCCCACTTATCCCCAATGTCCCCCCTCTCCTCCCATTTATCCCCAATGTCCCCCCCTCTCCTCCCACATATCCCCATTGTCCCCCCACGTATCCCCAATGTCCCCCCTCTCCCCCCCACATATCCCTATTGCCCCCCCACGTATCCCCAATGTCCCCCCCTCCCCCCACATATCCCCATTGTCCCCCCACGTATCCCCAATATCCCCCCTCTCCCCCCACTTATCCCCAATGTCCCCCCACTTATCCCCAATGTCCCCCCTCTCCCCCCACTTTTCCCCAATGTCCCCCCTCTCCTCCCACTTATCCCCAATATACCCGCCTTTTATTATTGGTTGATGATGAGACGATATCTCTTTGACTACTGTAGTCCGAGATATCTCAAATCTCAGTTCTAACCTGTAATAAAGGGCTGCAGACAGCCAATCAGAGGCTCAGGCTGTGAGTGGAGGAACCCTTTGCGTTTCGACAGCCACAGCACGTAAGCAGCAGCAGAGCAGTCCCTGGGCCCCCATTATTAGGTGCTCAAAGTCTACAGGTTAGGGGGCGCAAATTACTTGCCTTGCCCTGGGTGCTGACAACCCACGCTACGCCACTGCTCTGTACTAATAATGTGTTTATGTGGGGAGTTTACCCTTCTGATTGTCCAGATTCACATGACTAACACAGGGATAAAGTGGTTGTAAACTCTTACAGACTACTTTATACTACAGGAAAGGCTATAATAAGACTTGCCTATAGCTACCCCGGATATCTCTTAAACCTGCACAGTATAGGAGATATCCCCTTTTTCAGATGACGTCATGGGCACATGCGCACTGAAGCAATGGCACCTACGCGCCGTTTGCTTCAGTCTGTGTGCCATTACCAGGGCTGCATTTACCATTGGGCTTGACTGGGCTCAAGCCCATGGGCCCCGCCCATTTCGAAAGCCGCCGAGATACACAGGACATCCGGCTCTGTATCTCGGCAGCGCCATTTTTAAACTGAATGGCTGCAATGACACTGGGGCAAGGCTACACTGACACAGATAAGGCTGCATTGATGGGCATTTAAATGTAAGTTTTTTTTTTTTTTTTTTTTCTCCTTAAACTTCCCTCTTAAACTTGGGGTGCGTGTTATATGCCGCTAAATATGTAATCATTTTATCCATTTTTATTGCTTTTATTAATCGTGGACCCAGGACGAATACCAGTACAGTATCCCCCACTTATACACTTATATATTATCTACTTTTGTGAGTAGCCATTTGGCTGTTTTGTCCAATTAAACAGAAGTTCTTTAATACTGCACTGAGTCTGGCGCACCTTGTCCTTTTCTATTTTTGTTTTATAGAGCTGTGCATATGTATAGAAGGTAGGGCCCGAAAGTGACTAAAGCCCAGGGGCCCCCACCACCCGAAGTCCTGCCCTGCCCGTTACTGGCGGCTCCTGGCCGCATGTGCGGGAGTGACCTCATCGCGGCTCCAGGCCAATCACAGCGCCGGAGCCGCGATACCTGTAAGTAACCCCCGGGAGTGATGTCGCCGACCGGTGCTGAGTACGGGCACAGCAGCGAGGGCTTCGATCTCAGGTGAGTATTACATAATGAGCTAGTATGTTATGTATACTAGCTCCTTATGCCTTTGTCTTGCAGGTGTTTTTTTTTATTATTTTCAAAGCGGGTTTACAACCATTTTAAAGAGGAAGTTAAATGCTGGTATTCTTTTTCTGACCTGCAAAGTAAAGGCATAATGTGCTAGTATGCATGGCACACTAGCACATTGTTAACCCTTTCACGACTAAGCCCATTTCTGACATTTGGTGTTTACAAGTTAAAATCCGTATTTTTTGATTGAAAATTACTTAGAGCCCCCAAACATTAAATCTCTCTCTCTCTCTCTCTCTATATATATATCTATATCTATAATCAGGGAATCTAGAGCATAAAATGGCAATTGTTGCAATATTTTATGTCACACGGTATTTGTGCAGCAGTGTTTCAAACACAACTTTTTGGGAAAAGGGACACTTTCATGAATTTTAAAAAAACGAAACAGTAAAGTTAGCCCAATTTTTATGTAAAATGTGAAAGATGATGTTACGCCGAGTAAATAGATACCAAACCTGTCACGCTTTATAATTGCACGCACTCGTGGAATGGCAACAAACTACGGTACCTAAAAAAATCTCCATAGGTGACATTTTAAATTTTTTTTACGGTTACCAGGTTAGAGTTACAGAGGAGGTCTAGTGCTAAAATTATTGCTCTCGCTCTGACGATCGCCGCAAATTTTGAAGAATGATCTGTTTGGTATCGGTTTACTCGGCGTAACATCATCTTTCACAATATAGAAAATTGGAACAATTTTACTGTTGTCTTATTTAATTCAAAAAAGTGTATATTCTTTCCAAAAAAACTTTGCTTGTAAGACCGCTTCGCAAATACGGTGTGACAAAGTATTGCAATGACCGCCATTTTATTCTCCAGGGTGTCTGTTTGTTTGGGAGTTCTAAGTAATTTTCTGTCAGAAAAATTTTTTACTTGTAAACAACAAAACTCAAAAAGAGGCTTAGTCCAGAAATAGTTAAATGAATGGTCATAAATTAACTTTACATCATCTGAACATACACAGAGTGCTGGGGGCTGCTCATCTAGATCTTGTATATTTACAGCTTATAACAGGAGGAGGTTCTCTGAGTAGTACTTTTGTATTATGTATTGTTGTATATATTAGATAAGCACAATAGTTTTTTTTTTTTATATATTATAAACATGACTATCTGACTCCATCTTAGCCCCCTACTCCCCCCAGCTTACATCACCCCCAGACCACTTCATACATCCAACTGACAGACATCACTCGGACCCTTATCTTCCCAACATCACTCCCTGGTCACCCCGCAGACTGCAACTAAAAGAAATTGGGGGGCCCAGGCCTAAAGCTGTGTAAGGGGCCCCAAAATTTCTGATGGCTGCCCTGCTGATGAGATGGCACTGATGAGGCATCACTGATGGGCACTGACTGGTGTCGCTGATGGGCACTGCTGGGGCTTTACTGTCCTGGTCTCCCCTGCGAGGAGATGCTGCTGATCGGCTCTCCTCACCACACAGTCTGTCAGTGTGAGGTGAGGAGAGCGGATAAACAGCACTTCCCCTTTTCCATGTGACCGGCTGTGATTGGACACAGCCGATCACATGGTTGAAGAGCGTCATCGCCTCTTTACCGAGATCGGGGTCGTGCCGTGTCCTAGGGACTCGTAGCGGCTGCGATCACCGTGATGCGTGCCCCCCACAGGAGCGGCCGTTCTAGGGCACCATCATATGACATCTTTCCAGAACGAGAGGCGCACCGCTCCTCTGTCATTTAAAGCTGGGCGGGCAGCAAGTAGTTAAAGCCGAACTAAGCTTTATCTGATCACCACAAACTGAAGAGACTATTTCATTTATTTGTAATAGTCACAGCCAACTCTCCCCTTCATTTATGTCTCCATGCTTTATTTTGTTGAGAAATAACTTTGAAAAACTCCTCATTAGCATTTCTGGCTGCGGTCACCTTGGGTAAGGGGAATGATTCATGTAACATTTACTTACTGGATTCACCTGTCCTTAGCTCAGGTACACAGGGGGGCGTGCTTAGGTGAGAAAGTCCCTCCTCCCGATAAAATAAAGAAAGAAATGCCCATGAAGACTCCTGGGATGTATGACATCATTTTGGCTTAGGTCAGAATCCAGGAGGTAACTAAGGAAATGTTAATGGTCAACACAAGTAAATATAATACAGTAATACCTTGGATTATGAGCATAATTAGTTCCAGAAGAATGCTTGTAATCCAAAGCAATCGTATATTAAAGCGTGTTTCGCCATAGGAATAAATGGAAACTCGGATAATGCGTTCCAGTGCCACTGCTGGTGTATGCAGTACCGCATGTGGCCAGAGGTGCGGGGGCGCTGGAGACACTCGGAAACAATCAGAGAGTACTTGAAGACCAGTGTCTCCGAGCGTCACCGGCGCCCCCACACCTCTGTCCACATGCGGTACTGCACACCCCAGGGGCTTGTAAATCGTGTCGGGATTTTAAAAAAATAACTCGTATTGCGAAGCGCTCGTAAACCATGTTATTCGCAATCCGAGGTATTACTGTTTACCTTCCTATCTATTTACTAAGACTAGAGAATAAGGATTAGTCGTAGTTAATGACTGAGTGATTTTAGTTTAGTGTTAATTTTAGAGCTTTTTTCATCTGTCCTTTTTGGAGAATATTGTTTATTGACTGACACAGCTCAGCCCCATCTATGTCTGAGAGTACAGGAAGATGGCGGACGTTGGGATCCACCACCATTTCTACTCAGAGGAAAGTCCCCCCCCGTGTGATCTGTGAGCGGTCATAGCCGAGGTGTTGCATGCTGGTCTATGTACAGGTGGGTTGGTAACTATTTTTAGTGGAGGACATCCAGCATTTCCACCTTTCCTGTCTGGGTGAGAATGATGCCCCCTGGTGTCGGGGTCTTGTTAAAGCTGAACTCCGGGCTTCCTGAAAAATCTACCCCCTGCACTGCAAGGGTTAAATACTCTTTAAAGTCAAATTCCAGCTTAACTATAACTGTCTAAGAATGTTCCCTCCCCCTATCCTGTTTCTAGAGTTAGTGAGTGGCGGCAGCAGGGGAGAGGAGGGAGCGCTCTTCAGTGGCTGGGAATTCTGGGAGCTGTGATGTCACCCATAAGTTCCCATGTCCCAGCCATTGTTGGGGCTTCGTCCTCTTCCCTGCAGCAGCCACTGCTGACTCACAGGGGAGCCGGACCTGCTGATCATGTGATCGGAGCGGATTATAAATAGGGAAGTGCACAGATCTTTCTTTTACAGAAAATTTTTACACAGATCATTCTTACTCAGGATTGTTAGTAGGAGGGGGAGGGGGGACATTTTTAAACATAGTGTAAGGCAGGAATTCTATTTTAAATCTCGGTGGACAGGAATATGGAGGAAGAGCAGTGGAATGATTACTGCCCTATGAAAAGCAATCTGTGGATCATTTATTTAAATCAAGAATGCCCTGCAGAGATGGATGTAACTTTTGGACGAAAGAAAAATCCAAATCACATAACTGCGATATTAATCTTGGAGTTTGAAGTTTAGCATTGAACGCTGAACATTGGGTGGGCCGTCATACTAAAGGGGGGGGGCTCTGTCAGTGAGATGTCAGAATTGAATTAGGGAGTTTAATTTCAGTTGTTGTGGGGGGGGGGGGGGGGTCACCTTTCACTTCATATATTTTTTTTTTTATTACATTCAATGTATAGATACCTTATTTCCCAGTGTCATTTGACCAGTCCAGAGCAGTGGCAGCCGGTGGTAATTATTTTTGGGGATGCAGCAAAAAGTACCAGACCATCGGTCGGGGGGGAGGTGTCTGGTGCACCTACCCTGTTTCCCCGAAAATAAGACCTAGCGTGACTGTCGGTGAAGGCTGCAATATAAGCCCTACTCCCCAAATAAGCCCTACCCTGTTTCCCCGAAAATAAGCCCTACCCTGAAAATAAGACCTACAAGGACTTTAACTAGGGATTATTTGGGGGGTAGGGCTTATATTGCAGCCTTCACCGACAGTCACGCTAGGTCTTATTTTCGGGGAAACAGGGTACCCCATCTATACAGTGCTTCTCCTGGGCTCTTGCGGCAGCAACAGCTTTCCCTTCCTCTGCTCTTCATGGGCATCAGCGGCTTCCGTTTCCTCCCTCCTCCTCGGTGGCCAATTGGGAGTCTTCTCTTTTTGGCCAATCAGAAAACGGGTCTTGGACCTGCTTCTGATTGACTGGATTGAGGATCAGTGTTACAACAGTGAATGAATATAAAACCTGGATGGGCTCATGGCACAATGCTCTGAGCCCACCCTATTTTCAAGCCTATTAGAGCCTATGGCTCTAATTAGCTGCTTCAAAAAAACACCCCACGCTGCTGTAATTCAGGCGCCGGCATCCTAAAAGGGGCCAGATGCATGAATAGGGGGTGGCCACCACGGCTATGCATGAATCTATCCATATAGGGGGGTGGGAAGGATAGAGGAAGCAGCGCCCAGATGCCCCTAATGGACGGGTCCCCACTGGTCCAGTGACATTATAGGTCCTTCTCAAGCATTAGGAGTTCCTGTTATGAAAGGCGCTCCGGTGACCCCTATCTGGTTATATTTTTGTCTCCCCCTCATAACTTCCTATCCTGGGGAGAGAACAGGAAATGACTGAAGTGAAGAGAATTCCCATCTTAGAAATGTGTCCCCATTGGATGATCCCCCTCTGGTGACGGCTGTAACATTTGGATTTCCCTTCAGTTTCTGTCTCGGGGATAAAGGTCACCAGAACCAATAGGGTGACTCTCCCCAGCCGGGACACAGACAGTAATACAATCCTGACAGAGGGTCTAACCCACCAAAAAAAGGTTTTCCTTTACATATACAGTACTTTAATATTTGATTTTGGGGCTCCTGTTATCGCAGAGAAAAGAATCCGAAGGAGACAAGAATGTCCAGGAATGAAAACTTCCAAAATATTATCAGATGATGAACAGAGGACACACAATGAGAACAAGTATAAAATATTTTATTTCTGTATTGCTCCATTATGAAGGATATAAAATGACAGAATATTTATCCAGAGAGAGAGATGACAGAACCGAACCCAATGCTGAGTTCACACAGGCGGCTGTCCCCATCCCCCCCAATGATTGATGGTGGATCGCTTATCAGATGGCTGGTGATCAGCAGCTTCCAGGTGATGGAGGAGGGGATGAAACCTCCTGAATGTCTGCATGGTTTGGGTTTTTTTCCCCACATGGTGGTTTGGCATAAAACATCACAACCAGGAGCCAAGCATCTGCCATGTGATGGTGGTGAAGTCCCATTGACTTCAATGGACAAGTCTGATATGTGCTGCAACCTGAGCGACATTGTCCACACTTCCCACACGTGCCGCAGTAAAACCCTTCCCCCCCCCCCCTCCTGTGTGAGCGCGGCCTTAGGAATACAACACCAATATAGATAATACAATGCTGATCTGTCTAGAAAATGATACTTTCATATAAAAGAAACAATTCATAGTCAAATTATTTATAAAATGTTACATTTCAGGTCAAAGTGCCAACAAGAAGATTCTGCCTTCTTCTCCAATGTCCTCCCATACACAGGCTGATACTTCTAGGAGATCCAAAGACCTTTAATGGTATTAGACAGGTGCACTTTACATCGTCCATATCTCATTATTGCACATATTCCATCCAATAAATGCTTTATAGCCCCTGAGATCGAGCAGCTATGAGAACCCTGAGATGATGATTGGGAAACCCCGTACAGACATTACACATTATGCCATCATAACGTATATGGAGAGGTTTTCTGTAGAAGTTTTGGAATGGAAAGGTTGAGGACACTTGTGCATTTCTTCAGTAAATGTTGTCCACTGTGGGGCTCATTTCTAAAAAGTGTTTCTACCCGTCAAGCTCCATGTGCATTAGTTGGGGCAAAATAGAATGTTATTAGGCTTTTTTCACTGTCAGTCAAATGTTCTTCATAAATATAGAGTGAATCAAGAAGACACGGCTTTATTACCACTAGATGGAGCTGATGATCATAGGAGATAAATATTTATTGCAATGGTCAGCTCCATCTACAGGCCATAGTGCTGTATTTTCCTAATAACTTACAAAGAACATTCAGACTGGAGATAAAAGGGGCTAATACCATTCAATTTTGCTCCGACTGGCACAGAACGAATGTACAAGCAACTTCACAGGATAAATAGCTCAGCATTTTTTTTTTAATAAATAGTCCCTTGTTTGCATTTTTCCACCAAATTTAGGGTAAGAAGAAAAAATGGCGGATGGGAGTCAGAGAAGGGACCCCATATTTTGATGGTGAAGACACCCACATTAGATAAGATGCATTCAATTTAGAGTTATGGTTGAAAAACCAGTGAAAGGTTTATAAAATGAGAGCTTGAAAAGTGCTGTGTCAGGATATCGGATTCCAACATTTCTATAATAAATCTTCCCGATTCCATTAAAGTGAAAATCCAGCTTTACTCTGATTCCTCAAACACAATAAAAATCTCTGTATTCATCATTCACATATCTTATGTCTCTCACATTTACTGGGATTGCTGATTATCGGAACTCTCATTAAAAGTGAAAACCTATCAATATCACATTTCTTTACTGATTCCTTTTCAAGAAGAAACCGTCACATATTGTTATATTGATGGAATAATCTTAATATTTACTTTAAGGGGTCAATATAAAAATCTCATATGATTGTACGTGCCATCTAGTGGCCATAATGTGGTATTTTTCCCAATTGAGGCATTTAAAAACAACTACAGAACACAAATGATCACATCCAGTGTGTATTTTTTTATGTAAACAATTGCACAATCCATGCTAGGTATCACCGCACACATCAAAGTGAGAGCAATTATTCTAGATCCCTTATTTATTATATTTACTTATTTATTTACAGTGGTAAAGTGATGAGCTGTAAAGGCATTTAAAGCGCCACCTATTGATAATTTGGGATACTGTCTTTTTTTTTTTTTTTTTGTCATTTTGCAGGAGCACGCCATTTTCAGGTTTGACGTATTTTGGATCTATTTATACGCAACCTCATCTTTTATTTTGTACATTAATAAAAATGTAAAAAAAATCAGGGATTATATTGTGTTTTGGGTGTTGAAATTTAATTTACTGTATTTTTCCTGAAAGTGGTTCTAAAAGCAGAAGGTTTTTCTTACCTTAATGCATTCTCTACATTCAGTGATAACTGTGGGTATAGGATTGGGTATATGGGATTGTATGATATTTTTTGTTTTATTTATTTTTTATGGTTGAACTAGATGAACTTGTGTCTTTTTTCAACCTGACTAACTATGTAGCTAAAAAAAAAACAAACCTTTGCTTGTAGCGCCCCCCCACCCCTTATACTTACCTGAACCCAATCCAGCGATGTGTATGAAAGCAGCGGCTCCCTCCCTCCTCATATGCTCAGAGACAGCAGCAGGAGTCATTGACTCTTTCTGGTGCCAATCACAACCAGTGAGGAAGGAGTGGGGGTGTCAATAGACACACAGACCCGGCTCAGGAGCACGCCCACATGCATGACGCCATAGCAAGCAGCTTGGTATGTGGGCAAGTGTACATATTCGCCAGCACACCAAGGATCTACAATCACCGTCCAAAGGTTATTATTACATCACATGCCTGATGAAGAGATCCTGTGCGAAACGTTGCACTTATCACTGTGATGTGATCTCTGCAATAAAAACCTTTAGACGGTGATTGTAGATCCTTGGTGTGCTGGTGAATATGTACACTTGCCTGATGTTCCCAGGATCCAGCTGGTAATCGGTACAGAACCCACTATTGATGAGCCTTGATTTCCAGAAAGTGTGCGATAGGAATATAGACAAGATTTGTATGTGGGCACTCAGCAGGGGGGAGGAGCGCCGGCGAGGACCTGAGAAGAGGAGGATCTGGGCTGCTCTGTGCAAACCCATTACACAGAGCAGGTAAGTATAACATTTTTTTTATGTTTTGAGTGTTTACAATCACTTGATAATATAGTTGGGCAAATATTGTGCAACATAAACTATTTCAACTACTGTCTGTTTTCTATGTGGCCTCTCCATTCAGAATATATAATATTCTGGGGGGGGTAAATAACAAAAAAAAAAAAATTCAGATTTTAATGAGTACAACTGATCCAGGGGAGAAGAGGTTAACCCAGTAAATAAACGTTTCTCCCCAACTACAGCTGTTATACATGCAAAATAAATGGTTGAACCAATCGATGTGTGTTATAAAGAGCACCAACCAAAAAGCTAATACCAACAAACACCATAAGGCCGGGTTCACACCATCGCCGGATCCGTAGCACGGCAGGGGTCCGGTGTGTGCTGGTTCACCATTTCATGTCAGATTACAGCCCGAATTATGGGCTGAATTCAGACCTAAAACACACCAAAAAAAGCACACGTTTTTTCAGCAAATCGCACCGGACCTGCTGCGGAGATATGTGAACCGGCTCCATAGAGACACGGTCAGATTCTCCTGCTATGCGAATTGGATGCGGGGAAACCCTCATCTAATTTGCATAGGTGTGAACCCGGCCTAAAGTGCAAAACAGGTAAAAAATAATTAATCAGTTCGCAATATTGTGCAAATAAAGTGCCACAGACAAATCCTAAAGTGCAACATTGACCCAAATCAATTCAGAGAATGCAAAACAATCGATAGAATATATTGTAAATTTATGGACACTAATATTATTCACAACATTTTTAATAATATTTACAATTCCTTAGTGTAAGTTGCAATAGTAAAGTGCAAAAAGTGCTTCTGCCACAAAGTGCCGTGATGGATAAATAAATTGGCGATCCCCTCCAATATCCTCTAAGGCTGGGTTCACACTTGTGCGGACCCTGTGTGCGCTGCGCTTGTGCGGGCACGCCATCCCATTCATTCGAAGGGGCTGCTGTACCTGCGGGGAAAAAGTCGCTGACCTTTTTTAATTTTTTTTTTACAAAAATAGCCCCAGGTAATCGCATGGTGCTGCAGACCTAGCTTTACTCATGTCAAGGACTTGATCCTATAAATCAATGGTCAAATCTACAACAATCCTCCACACGCGGCTCATCTGACAATAACCCCTCTCAATTCGCTATTTGCAAAAAAAAAGGAACGTTCCGTAGCATAAAACACGAATAAAAGCATAAAAACAGCTGACTCACAAGACAGGTTCTGTAACAGCACCAGAACTTACACTCCGTTTCCCCCGCTCCCTCTGTACCAGCAGAACTTCCTGGCATGTGGGATGATGTCAGCGTGTCCCCGCCCATTCAAAGCATGTCATCATAAGGGACTTCATCAGGAAAGGACAAACTATTTTGCTCTTTACTTGCACTATTGTGCACTGATTATTATTTATCTAGTTTTTTTGCTTTATGATAGTTTGATTTGGTAGCATTCGTTATCCATTCTTTTTTGATAAGGGCAGTGCATTTACATTATATATACACACACACACACAAAAATGCATACATACATTTTAACCCAGCGCATAGGGAAACAGTGTGAGATCAGGCAGCAGCAAAGCAGCAACTATTACAATTTAAAGCAGAGTTTCACCCAAAAGTGTTAATTCCGCTTTAAGCACTCCTCGCCCCCTGACATGCCACATTTTGCATGTAATTTTTTTGGGGGGGGGGGGGGAGTGTGTACCCTTTTTTTCGTGGGACTTCCTGTCCCACTTCCTGCTTCCTATATTCGGCCGCCTAGGCGACTTCTCCTCTCGCCCTAGGCGGCTCCTCCCTGCCAGCAATCTTCTGGGACACAACTCAGGTCCCAGAAGATCGGCTGGCCAATAGGAGAGTGCAGCGTGACTCACGCATGCACAGTGCACGCCCAACCATGAAGCCAGTAAGTTGTCACGGCCGGGTGCCCACAGTTACCATGACAGCGCCGGGGAGAGGAGCTAGCCTCTGGGCGGCCACATCGCTGGATCGTGGGGCAGGTAAGTGTTGGTTTATTAAAAGTCAGCAGCTATACTTTTTTGTAGCTGCTGCCTTTAATAAACTAAAAAACGGGTGGAGCTCCACTTTAAGGGTCAATTTATAAAAAAAAAAATCTGCTGGATGAATGTCCAAGCATTCACACAGCCCTCACAAATAATGACTGTAAATTTGCCTAATAAGTTTATTTACTACAATCATTAGCTGCGTCTAGTGGCCAGAATGTGCTATTATTCTAGTCTATATAAATACATCAATCCAGAAAATACCACATTATGGCCACTAGATGGAGCTGACATTATTGGGAAAAAAAACTGTACAACAATTACAGTGGATATTCTTGGTGGGTGAGCGAATGTTTGTGACATTCATCCAGCCATTTTTAAAAAAATAAACAGACCCCTATATGACCTCTGACACAGCGGCGGCCCCCTAATCTCTATGTCCCCGGCCTCCAATCTTCATGCGGGGCTTTGGACGCATAAGGTTCTAAAGGTTTTTTTTTTCCCGAAGCATGCGATTAGAGCCGGAAGCTCTTATTGGCTTCAAAAAGGGTGGCTCAGTGCGTAGAGCACTGCGCACTGAGCCCACCCACTTGTAACAATAGCGAATCAGCATTCACTATTGTCTTCCTGCTTCTCCTCCCGGCCAATAGGGACAGGAAGCAGGCCCTGAGACCAAATTGGCCAGGAGGAGAAGCGACCGGATTGGCCAGGAGGAGAAGCCACCTGGCATCTGGATGGGGTAAGTGCGGGGGCTGGCAGGCTTGCGAGCGGCTGGCAGGGGGGGTGTTTGTTTGCCAACCCCCCTCCAAAAAATGGAGCACCATCCGCCACTGTTCTGACACTTTACCTGAAGTTGAATATTCACATTCTTAAGCTCGCTTATGTCTGGTTCTCTTTACAACTAAACTCCTAGCCAACCTGAGATTTTGGTGTGAGTGTGAATATTATCAAAATGGACACGGCTATAAAAGTTATGTGGGGGGCGGTTTAGCACTCCTTATGTCTGTGTTGGACTGCTTTCCCTCACTTCCAGTGTGGTCACTGGAACAGGATGTGAGTAAATTCCCCCAACAAGGACACAAACCTTTACAATCTCAATGAGGCTCCAACCCTTCTAACTTGCATCAGCACTAAATATGAATGTTTTGGCTGGAGTTCCACTTTAAACAAAATATGTACAAATCACATAATACTGAAAGCAGAAAAAAAAAAATACTTATCAGTTCATATCCTCCAGAAGTCTACCCCACAAGGCAGGAATAGACATCCATCTCTTTAAATGGAGGTGGTAACAATTCCTCTAGTTGTTTGTTGAGCAAAGATCCATCCTCTGCTCCAGGCACATATCCCTTCTCATCGTTGATGTAGAATAATTCTAGATTGGTGGTCTACATCCCCCTCCCCCCCTCCAACCTCTACTCTGGATGGCTGGGGTTCCACTTCATAGTTCCCTTGAAACACCACCAACACCATATGTACAATCACATAATATAAAAAGTAGATAAAATAAGTTATCAGTTCATATCCTCCAAAAGTCTATCCCACATGAACAGGAATAGGCATCCAAATGGGGTGGGGGTATCCATTCCTCTAGTTGAGTTTGTTGAGCCTAAATCCATCCTCTGCTCCAGGAAGAGATCTCTTCTCATTCATGATGTGGAATAATTCTAGATTGGTGGTCTACACCCCCCCCTCCCTCATGTAGATCTTCAATGATCCCATGAATATGCGTGGATATGGATTCGTTGTGGATGGATTGACAACACCAACCTCCATGATACTCAGAGGAGGATCTTCGGGGATCCCATGGGCAGATGTGGAATAGTTTTGGATAGACAGAAAAACAGTCCGTGTGCTTGTTTATGTTTTATTGAGGGATTTGAACTTGAATGGGGTTTAGGAAGTATGGGATGCCCAATGGAATTTTGCAGAACTTGCTGGGACAACTATATACACTCGGGTATATACACTCCATTTCTCCTCCTGCACATCGCTCCCTCTCTAATGTTCACACCTGCTTTAAATCAATATCATGGTATTGATAAGAACTATTTTATCTAAGGGAAGTTCCCAAAACATGGCCCGTTGGGAGTACTTGAGGACTGAGGTTGAGAATCACTGGTGTAAGCAATTCCTCCAACCATGCTAAGTATCACTGAGAACATCAAAGTGAGAGCAATCATTCTAGGTCCCTTATTTACAATGGACTCTAAACGGATGAGATGTAAAAGGCATTTAAAGCGCCACCTATTGATAATTTGGGGTAATGTAATTTTTTTGTTTTGCAGGAGCACACAGTTGTCAGGCTTCATATATCTATTTATGCGCAACCTTTTTTCTTGTAAAAAAAAAAAGGGATTACACTGCTTGGGTTTTGTATTTTTCTTATAAATATAGATTTAATATTATACGGTATTATATTATTTACAATATTGAACAGTTGTCATTTATGTTGCACAATATTTACCCAACAACAGTTTTTTTTTTTTTATTCTACATGGCCTCTATATTCAGAATATATTATAATCTGGGGGTGGTTTAAATAACCTGTCTAGCCAAAAAAAAAAAAAAAAATGCAGATTTTAATATGAGTGCGAAAAGTTAAACAATTGTTCCAGAGCGGGTTTAGAGGGGTTAATCCAAAATATCTGCCCTCAAAGCTGCCGTGCAAGTAAAATAAATGGTTTAACCAATTAATGGGGTTGATTTACTAAAAGTATAGAGTGCAAAATCTGGTGCTACTGTGCAGGGTAGCCAGTCAGCGTCTAACTTCAGCTTGTTCCAATTAAGGCTTTGACAAAAAAAAAAAATCTGGAAGCTGATTGGTTTCTATGTAGATCTGTACCAGATTTTGCACTCTCCACTTTTAGTAAATTAGCCCAAATGTGTGTTATAAAGCACATCAATCAAAAAAACGAATACTAACAAAACTACTATAAAGTGCAAAACAGGTCAAAAATAATTCATCAGTTCACAAAAACGTGCAAATAAAGTGCAACAGATAAATCCTAAAGTGCAACATTGACAGAATGCAAAACAATCTATACCGTCCATAAATTTACATTATATTCTAATTTTATTCACAATATTTTTAATAATATTTACAATTCCTTAGTGCAAACTGCGATAGTAAAGTGCAAAAAGTGCTTCTTCCACAAAGTGCCGTTGTGAATAAATAAATTGCCGATCCCCTCCAATAACCTCTAAGGCCGGGTTCACACTTGTGAGGGTCCGGTGTGCTTTGTTTGTCCCGGCACAGTAACACAATCTTTTGAATAGATTGCTGTCTTTGTGGGGAAAAAAAAAGTCCTTGAACTTTTTAGAAAAGCGCAGCCACAGGTAATCGCATGGTGCTGCGGAAACCATGTGGTTTTGCGCACCCTAAAACACGCCACATTAAAGAGTAACTCCACTTTTGTTGAGAAAAAAAATAAATAAAAATACTCCCCTCTGGGTGATCTCTGTACATTGTAGGGATGTCAACCTTAAAGCGGAGATCCACCCAAAAATGGAACTTCCGCTGTAAGTGACGGTGACCCCCTGACATGCCACATTTGGCATGGAAATTCACCTCTCACCCCTCCCTGCAATATTCTGGGACACGTCACAGGTCCCAGAAGATTGCCCGGCCATTCACAGAGCAGCTCACGCATGCGCAGTGCGTGCCCGGCTGTGAAGTGAGGCTTCGCACACCCGCATTGCTGGACAGGTGAGTGTCCGATTATTAAAAGCCAACAGCTACACTTTTTGTAGCTGCTGACTTTTATTTTATTTTTTTCGGCGGAACTTCGATTTAACATTTGTTCCAGATTTCTACCTTTTGATATTCTGAAGAAATAGCTGTTTGTCCATGTGGAAAGTGAATCAAATGGGAGTGTTTTTTAAAAGAGAAGTTTTGTTTTTTTAAATCATACTTACCTAGGTGGATGCAGCATCTGTCCCCTGCCGGCTCTAATGCTGGCCATACACTATACAGAAAATCGGCCGAACCCCTTTTCGAAAAACGAACGTTCGACCGTGACCGCAAACGATCTTGCCATCATATAATGACCGATAATCTGTTCAGTGGACATGAATAAATAATTTTGTGTTCGTTTTTTTACATATACCTAGTGCAGAAAGTTCGGACGGGAAACACATTAACCTTGCAATTTATCGTACGTTCGGCAGAAATTTACCAAACTTCCCGTTCGTTTTTTTACCACAAAAACGTCACAAAGATTATCGATTTGTGCCCACTAACTTGCCGAAAAACGAACGAAGTGTCCATTCGAACGATTTTTCGGCCGATTTTCTGTATAGTGTATGGCCAGCATTAGAAATGAGAACCAAGCGATCAAACACCACTGATTGCTCAGTTCTCAGTCACCGCTGTCTGCTCTGCTGCTCTGCCCTCCCCCCCCCCCCCCAAGCTCTCTGGAGCACTGGGTTGGAGGGGACAGGAGTAGCCAGCTCAGGCTCTCAATGGCGTGCTGAGAGGCTGAGCCAGGTTCAGGCTTCTGGGTGGATCCCGACCACATGATCTTTCCCGAGCCTAGACCGGCTCTGTGACCTCAGCCGACAGAAGGGTTCAGCTCACTGTCAGCTGAAAATGGCTCACAGGAGCACAGAACAGATTGCATACCTGTGATCCACAGCCAATCGAGCTTTGGCTGTACTTGTCCTTTAATAATCAATCACTGCTGCACTTGCAGGGTTCTATTTAAAAAAGTGGCAGGGTCTGCGTCCCCTTTAGACATGATTTTCCTTTGGAGGTTTCTCCCCAAAAATAACATATTTTTGTTGCAGGGGATGCCCAAAATCTGACTTTTAACTTAGTGCAGACTTCTGGGAAAATCACTGAGCCGATCACACAAGCAGGAAATGACATTTCTGGGGGGAATTCTGTACACAGTCTATGTACAGATTGGCTCCAGGTTGCCAGATTTCATTTTACAGAAAAATGACAGCGGCTGCAGATTGAAAGGAAAGGTCATTTTAAATAAAATTCAATTACACTATAACTTGTGTAGCAACTGTATATGTTATATTACCTTTTTTTTTATTTGCCATTTGTTTCCCTCCCCCCATTAAAGTGGATCTACCCTATAAGAACTAAATGGTGCACCTGCAAAAGAGCAATGTGTTTTGCCTGTGGGGATCAGGAACATGTGTGATTATGTACACAATTCCCTGACTCACAAGTGTGAAATTAGCCTTACTCACATCAAGGACTTGACTCAACAAGTCAATGGTCTAATCTACAACAGTCCTCACACACGGTCCTTCTCTCTACCACTCATCTGCCAATAATCCCTCTCAATTCACCCCCCCCCCCCCTCCCCTTTCCAGCATAAAACTTTGACAAAGCACAAAGACAGCTCACTCACAAGACAGGTGCTGTAACGGCACCAGAACTTGCGCTTAGCCACCCTCCTCCCACTCTAGGCTATGTAACAGTGGGACTTCCTGGTGTGCCTGACGATAGCAATGTGTCCCCGCCCACTCACAGCATTTCATCATAAGTGACTTCATCAGGAGTGCACAAACTATTTTGCACTTTTATATTTTTCTGCACAGTGATTACCGTAATGATTTTTCTGTTTTGCTCATTATAGTAGTTTGATTATTTGGTAGAGCCTATTTAGGTTTTTTTTTTGTTTGTTGTTTATATAGGCGGACTGCATAAAAATCCCACACAATTCTTTACCCAGCACACATTTAGAAATAGGGAGACCGTGTAAGATCAGGCAGCAACTATTCAATTTTAAGGGGTCTTTTTATAAATGAACAAAAAAAGAAGATGGATAAATGTCACAAGCATTCGCTGAGCCATCATGAATAATCACCATTATTCACCAATCACCAAGTATGTTTATTTCCTATTATCGTTACCGCCATCTAGTGGCCAAAAATGCAGTTTTTTCCCTGAGATACATCAATCCAAAAATGACCACATTATGTATACTAGATGGAGCTGACTATTATAGGAAAAATTGAAGCGTTAGGCAAATTATAGTGAATATTCATGGTGGCTGGGCGAAAGTTTGTGACAATCATACAATTCTTTTTTTTAAATAGACTCCTATATGACCTCTGATACCTTACATAAGCTTACTTATGACTGGATCTTTTTTAAAAGGTTCTCTTTAAAAACTAAACTCTAGCCAAATTGGCATTTTTTTTAAACACACAGCTATAAAAAGACGTGTGGGGGTGGTTGAGCTCCTCTTGTATCTGTGTTGGGTTGATTTCCCTCACTTCTGGCGTAGTCACTGGAACAGGAAGTGAGAGGGAATCCCCCCAACAGGTACACAAACATTTACACTCTGAATGAGGCTCTAACCCTTCCCCACTTGGCTCTGCACTAAATAAAAATGTTTTGGCTGGGTTTCCTTGAAACACAACCAACACCATATGTACAATCACATAATATAAAAAGTAGATAAAATAAGTTATCAGTTCATATCCTCCAAAAGTCTACTCCCACATGGACAGGAATAGGCATCCAAATGGGGTGGGGGTATCCATTCCTCTGGTTGAGTTTGTTGAGCCTAAATCCATCCTCTGCTCCAGGAAAAGATCTCTTCTCATTCATGATGTGGAATAATTCTAGATTGGTGGTCTACACCCCCCCTCCCTCCACTCGGATGTAGATCTTCAAGGATTCCATAAATATGGGTGGATGTGGATTCATTGTGGATGGGTTGACAACACCAACCTCCATAATACTCAGGAGGATCGGTGGATGTGGAATGGTTTTGGATGGGTTGTGAACATCCAGTCTCCATTAAACTGAGAAAGATCTTCAGGAATCTCATGGGTGGATGTAGGTTCGTTGTGGATGGGTTGCCAACATCCAACCTCTATGATACTCCAAGGAATATCTTCAGGCGTCCCCTGGGTAGATGTGGATGGGTTGCGAAAATCCAACCTCTTGGATACTCAGCGGAAGATCTTCAGGAATCCTCTGGGTGGCTGTGGATTCATTGTGGATGGGTTGTGAAAATCCTTCCTCCATAATCCCCAGCGGAAGATCTTCTCTATTCACTTTGCAACACATCTGAAAATATGAAAGACACAACCACAGGTGAGATGATTGAGCAAGAAGGGGGCATTGCTAGAATTGCAAGATCTGGGGCACCTTTGGGTACCCTAAAGAGAGTGGTAATGTGGCAAATAATGTTAACAGTGGGAGGAGATTAAAGTAATACTAAGCCCTTGACTTTTCATTAACATGTACTGGGTAATGTGGAGAAGTGCAATATTACCCAATACATTTTCCCTAATATCTGTACCCTCAAGTTTACTTTGCTCCCACCAACCCCCATAATATATGCCTGCTGCGCCACAAGCACATCTTACACACATAAACCTCAGTACAATGATATATGTGCACTGAAAATAGAGAGCCAACACTTTGTCTAAGCCTACCTTAAAGAGGTACTTCATTAAAATAGTCAGGAACTGCTTAGCAACCAGGAACTATTGAGACAATGAAGACTTTGGTCAGGAATATGTAATGTACAATATAGTGCAGTCAGTGCTGGGTTTAGGAGTAAATAACACAGAATGCAGGGGTCAGGAATATGCAACACACAAGGTTAGTAAGGCGGTCTGTAATCAGAGGCGTAACTAGAACCTTCATGTTTTCTTGCAAGCGGGTCCTGAAGGGCCCCCCTCCCCCCCCCATTTAGAGTGGGGCCCTTCCTGCTGATCCCAAGGCCCTTTACTCCTTTCGCGGGGCCCCCTTATTATGGCCCTGCAGCAGCTGGATGGGGAGGAGGAGAAGCAGGCTTTCAGCTGCTGCAGGAAAATACAGCAGATCAGTTCTAGCAAATGCTGCCCCACCACCCCTCCTGTTCCTCTTGCTGCCTGGGCCCCCTGGAGCATGAGGGGGGTGGGGGCACCATTGCGACCCCTGTTGGTACTACCAAGTCTATAACGCAGATTGCAGGGTTCAGGAGAGTGAACATTTTCCCCAAAAAGCACTACTCCACCCCCAATTTCCCCTTTCAGAAAAGATTCCCCCTCCCCCCCCCCAAAAAAAAATTCCAAAACTAATCTGAATACTCATCCTCCTAAATGCAAATTTCCTCTCCAAATTCTCTCCAAGCAAAAATGCAAAAAATTCCCCTCCTCCCAGTACAAATACCCCTTCTACTGAACCCCCCCCACCACCAACCAATACTGTTGGATTTGTGAAGATCATGGATGCAAGTCAAAGAATGTGATTTCAGCTCTGTGTAGTGTGGGCAGGAGAAGCTGTGTACAGTGCTGGGATGGGAAAGGAGCTCTGCCAAGCGCTGTGCCAGCCGTGACCCCCGTCCTCTGCCCCTGCCAGGCATGACCCCTGTCTTTTGTCAGCCCTGACCCCTGTCCTCTGCCCGTTCCCTGCTGACCTTCCATCCATTGCCCTAAAAACCAATAGCCTCTGTAAATTGCCCCACAAAACTGCTGATCCTATCCTCTGCCCTGCTGACCTCCTATCCTTTGCCCCCTGACATTTTTTATTGCACCCCACAGGTGTGCGCATAGAGTATGCCGGGTGTGCCTGGGCACACCCTAATCAGCTCATGCAGCGCTTATTCCCCCTGCTGTATGGGTACAGATCACTCTGTTCATTCATAACTGAAGCATAGTAAACTGTGTTTACTATGCTTCGGTTTGTGAATGAATAGGAGGCCACTTAGCACAGGACACTTCCCATTCAATTACTGTCCAAAGGGACTGGGGGATCTGTCTTCAGACTCATGATTTCACTAAAGCTCCCCAATGGGGCTAAAAAAAAATAAAAAAAATAACCCCCCACCCACAAACAAACGTAAAAAAATACTGATACCGTCCACTGCCCTTGTGACAAATTCCACTGCTCTACTGAGTGACACCATCCACTATCCTACTGATACCAACCTCTACAGTACAGTATATATAATATATATATACACACACACACACACACACGTGTGTTTGAACTCTGGGGTGTACATCAATGCAGTAGGCTGTGTACGTCTATGCTGCACTCCCACATCAGACAGGCTGGATCCAGCCCTGCTTCCTGCCCCCCCCCCCAAAATGCCCCCTCCCAGCACAATCCCTCCACCCAAAAATCTCCCCTTTAAGCACAAACCACCCCCCCATCACAAAGTTTGGGTCACACCTATATTTAAAAAGGGCCCAAAATACATCCCTGGGAATTACAAACCAGTTAGCCTAACATCGATAGTATGTAAACTCTTGGAGGGGATGATAAGGGACTATATACAAGATTTTAGTAATAAGAACGGTATCATTAGCAGTAATCAGCATGGATTCATGAAGAATCGTTCTTGCCAAACCAATCTATTAACCTTCTATGAGGAGGTGAGTTGCCATCTAGATAAAGGAAGGCCCGTAGACGTGGTGTATCTGGATTTTGCAAAAGCATTTGACACAGTTCCCCATAAACGTTTACTGTACAAAATAAGGTCCGTTGGCATGGACCATAGGGTGAGTTCATGGATTGAAAACTGGCTACAAGGGCGAGTTCAGAGGGTGGTGATAAATGGGGAGTACTCAGAATGGTCAGGGGTGGGTAGTGGGGTTCCCCAGGGTTCTGTGCTGGGACCAATCCTATTTAATTTGTTCATAAACGATCTGGAGGATGGGATAAAGAGTTCAATCTCTGTATTTGCAGACGATACTAAGCTAAGCAGGGCAATAACTTCTCCGCAGGATGTGGAAACCTTGCAAAAAGACCTGAACAAATTAATGGGGTGGGCGACTACATGGCAAATGAGGTTCAATGTAAAATAATGCATTTGGGTGGCAAAAATATGAATGCAATCTATACACTGGGGGGAGAACCTCTGGGGGAATCTAGGATGGAAAAGGACCTGGGGGTCCTAGTAGATGATAGGCTCAGCAATGGCATGCAATGCCAAGCTGCTGCTAACAAAGCAAACAGAATATTGGCATTAAAAGGGGGATCAACTCCAGAGACAAAACGATACTTCTCCCGCTCTACAAGACTCTGGTCCGGCCGCACCTGGAGTATGCGGTCTAGTTCTGGGCACCAGTCCTCAGGAGGGACGTACTGGAAATGGAGCGAGTACAAAGAAGGGCAACAAAGCTAATAAAGTGTCTGGAGGATCTTAGTTATGAGGAAAGGTTGTGAGCACTGAACTTATTCTCTCTGGAGAAGAGACGCTTGAGAGGGGATATGATTTCAATTTACAAATACCGGACTGGTGACCCCACAATAGGGATAAAACTTTTTCGCAGAAGAGAGTTTACCAAGACTCGTGGCCACTCATTAAAATTAGAAGAAAAGAGGTTTAACCTTAAACTACGTAGAGGGTTCTTTACTGTAAGAGCGGCAAGGATGTGGAATTCCCTTCCACAGGCGGTGGTCTCAGCGGGGAGCATTGATAGCTTCAAGAATCTATTAGATAAGCACCTGAATGACCACAACATACAAGGATATACAATGTAATACTGACACATAATCACACACATAGGTTGGACTTGATGGACTTGTGTCTTTTTTCAACCTCACCTATTATGTAACTATGTAACCTAATTCCTCCTACTAGCACAAATGTTACCACCACCAAGCCCCCCCCCCCCCCCCCCCCCCGTGTCCCGATACAATTTCCCCTATAACCGCAGTGGATGGATGAATCTCAGGCTCCTGCTATTGTATTTTGACAGCCAACAAAATACCCAAACAGCAACTGCATCCGATTTGGTGGAGCTGCTATTCGGCTGACAATTTTCCTCCTGGTTCCTTTGATTTTCCATCAAGGGATGTTGGGCAGGAGGCAGCCATCTGGGCCCACTGATTGAATTTTGTCAGTTCATTAGGTACTGTCCAAAATCCGAACAGCGTATGGTCAGCTTTAGACCCCTGGTACCCAACCTGGAACCTCAGTGGGTTAGTATGGAGCTTCTTATCTCCCTGTATCTACACGCCAGGTTTAGAGTGCAATCAGTGGCGGCTGATGCTCAAAATTTCGGCATGGGGGGTTGGCACAAACTGACCTCACCCCCCTCTGAGAGACGATCGGCGGTGATCATCAGTCAACCCCCCTCTGCAGGATATAGACACTGAATGTACTACATACCTTAGCAGTGGGGGGGGGGGGGTGAGGGGGGGGCGGGGCCGCTCCGGAGATCACAGTGTGACATCCTCCTCCCAGCTGCACAGGAACAGGAGGTGTATCCTGAGACATTATTGGACAGGACTCCCTGGCCAATATGGGCTTCCTGATTGGCCGGGAGGAGATCAGTGTGTCAATAGCGAATATTCATTTGCTTTTGCCACACAAGTGGGTGTGCTCGGAGCGCAGTGCTCTGCTCCCCGAGCCCATCCTTTTTTGAAGCCTATTAGAGCCACAGGCTCTAATCACGTGCTTCATAAAAAAAAACACCCCTCCCCCCCAATTGGAATCCATGCGTCCGGCGCCCTGTATGTAGATCAGGGGGCCGGACACATGGAGGGGGCGGTGCCCTGTATGTAGATCAGGGGGCCGGACACATGGAGGGGGCGGCACCCTGTATGTAGATCAGGGGGCGGACACATGGAGGGTGCGGTCCCCTGTATGTAGATCAGGGGCCGGACACATGGAGGGGGCGGTGCCCTGTATGTAGATCAGGGGACGGACACATGGGGGGGGCGGTGCCCTGTATGTAGATCAGGAGGCCGGAGACATGGAGGGGCAGCACCCTGTATGTAGATCAGGGGGGCGGCACCCTGTATGTAGATCAGGGGGCGGACACATGGAGGGGGGCGGTGCCCTGTATGTAGATCAGGGGGCCGGACACATGGAGGGGGCGGCGCCCTGTATGTAGATCAGGGGGCCGGACACATGGAGGGGGCGGCGCCCTGTATGTAGATCAGGGGGCGGACACATGGAGGGGGGCGGTGCCCTGTATGTAGATCAGGGGTCGGACACATGGAGGGGGCGGCGCCCTGAATGTAGATCAGGGGGCCGGACACATGGAGGGGGCGGTGCCCTGTATGTAGATAAGGGGGCGGACACATGGAGGGGGGCGGTGCCCTGTATGTAGATCAGGGGGCCGGACACATGGAGGGGGCGGCGCCCTGTATGTAGATCAGGGGTCGGACACATGGAGGGGGCGGCGCCCTGTATGTAGATCAGGGGGCCGGACACATGGAGGGGGCGGTGCCCTGTATGTAGATCAGGGGGCCGGACACATGGAGGGGGGCGGTGCCCTGTATGTAGATCAGGGGTCGGACACATGGAGGGGGCGGCGCCCTGTATGTAGATCAGGGGGCCGGACACATGGAGGGGGCGGTGCCCTGTATGTAGATCAGGGGTCGGACACATGGAGGGGGGCGGCGCCCTGTATGTAGACCAGGGGGCCGGATGCATGAAGCAGCCGCCACTGAGTGCAATACACATCATCTAAACTCCCATGGGGGTACAGACATCATTTAAAACCTGCTAGAGGTTCCAAACCTTCCTCGCTCTGTCCACAAGGTTCAGCTATAGACAGACTTAGATCAGTTGTTTAAATACATAAAACATCAGAGTAAAATGTACAGACAAAATACATAATTGATCCAAAGCCATAATAACTTTACATTACTTTTTGCATGCTAGCTTAAAAGGGTTGGTCTTTTTCAGGTCCGAATTCAGGCCAAAATTCGGGCTGAAATCGGACCTGAAACGGTGAACCAGGACGCACCGGACCCCCGCTGTGCAACGGATTCATCTTAGGTGTGAACCCAGCCTTAAAAGTGATTGTAAAGTCTCCTTTTTAAAAGAAAAAAAAATTTACATAACAAACATGATACAAACCTCCGCTGTGCAGTTCGTTTTGCACAGAGTGGCCCCGATCCTCGACTTCTGTGGTCCCTGGTGGCTCTCCCCGCATCTGGTGTCCATGTTGGAGAAGCGCTCTCCTTGGTGGACACCCGTGCGGGCGCGCTCCCGACTCCTGCATCTGTGTCCATTCACACAGAATGCAGGACTCTGCGCCGTGTCTTTGGATTTGATTGACAGCAGCAGGAGCCAATGGCTGTGCTGCTATCAAACTATCCAATCAGGACACGAAACACCAGCTAGAGATGGTGTGCTCTTTCTGGACAGAGGATGACAGCGTTCAGGTAAGTAAAACGGATGGGGGGGGGGGGGGGGGTGCTGCAGCACCACAGGAGGTTTTTCACCTTAATGCATGAAATGCAAACCATGAGGGTTTACAACACCTTTGGGCCGGGTTAACACCTATGCCAATTGGATGGTTTCCCCGCATCCAATTCGCATAGCTGGAGAATGTGACTGGCTCTCTATGGAGCCGGTTCACATATCTCTGCAGCAGGTCCGGTGCATTTTTCAGGAAAAATGTGTGCCTTTTTTGGTCCATTTCAGGTCCGAATGCAGTCCAAAATTTGGGCTGAAATCGGACCCAAAACGGTGAACAGGGACGCACCTGGACTCCTGCTGTGCAACGGATTCGTCTTAGGTGTGAGCCCAGCCTTAAAGTGATTGTAAAGTCTTGTTTTTTTTAATTTATTTTTTTAAAATAACAAACATGTTGTACTTCCCTCCTCTGTGCAGCTGGTTTTGCACAGAGCAGCCCGGATCCTCCTCTTCTCGGGTCCCTCTTTGCTGCTCATAGCCCCTCCCTCCTGTGGAATGCCCCCTCAGCCAGCAGCCTGCTATGGGGGCACCCGAGCCTTGCTGCAGCTCTGTGTGTCCATTCAGACACGGAGCTGTCATTTGCCCCCCCCCCCCCCAAACCTCTCCCCTGATTGGCCAACTGACTTTGATTGACAGCTGCGGGAGCCAATGGCGCTGCTGCTGTGTCTCAAACAATCAGAAAGGGGAGTCTCGGACAGCCGAGGGATTCGTGGATATCGCTGGACAGAGATGGGGCTCAGGTAAGTATTGGGGGGGTGCTGGGGAGGTTGCTACACACAGAAGGCTTTTCATCTTAATGCATAGAATCCACCTTCTGCCTTTACAACCCCTTTAAAGGTTATGCTGGTAGAGATAATAGCCGTTCACACTTTAGTAAAACCATTCAGCCTCTGTACATATATGCAAATTCAGATGTGTTTTGAACCACACAACGATTCACATGACACGTGAAAAAAAAGACTTTTCTGCGGAGTCCGTTCACATACATGCGGGCCGGCTGCAGTGCGATTTTCAGTTTCAAACACTTTTACAATTTGCTTCGGAATCGCACTGCGTGAAGGAAATCGCACCGCACTGGGTTTTAAAATCACACGACATCCCGGCCCGCACATATGTGAACCCAGGATTAGAGAAACAGTATATAAATATTACTCACCCGATACAGAACACAAATACCCATTCCAAGGAATACTCCAATAAGAAGTACTGAGATTGTTCGGGAATTCGGATCGGCATCTGTCAGAGAAGAAGTCCATAAGAACCATTTTGTGAGACATCATTGTACAGCCCAGATAATGTATAGAAATAGAAATAGACAATTCTATAGAAACTTTATAACTGACCTGTAATATCGCTGAAGCAAAAGGAGAATAAAGAAAAAACATACCGTATATACTCGAGTATAAGTCGTTCCGAGTATAAGTCGAGGCCCTAATTTACCACAAAAAAATGGGAAAAACTTATTGACCCGAGTATAAGACGAGGGTGAGAAATGCACAGCTACTGTAAGTGGAAAAGAGGGTCAACAATGCCCATTTGCAGCATCACTGTGCCCATTTGCATGCCTCACTGTGCCCATTTGCAGCCATAGGTCCCCTGAACTTCAAACTCGGTAGTTAAGGGTTCCTAGATGTCCCCTAGCTGCAGCCAAAATTTGGGGTCTCTGAACTCAAAGGGTCCCGAAATGACATTGCTGCAGATACACAGTTGACCAAATTTGGGGCCCCGTATCTCGGGGCCACTTAGTGCTAAGAACCCCAAATTTGGTGTGCAAACCCAGTGAAACTAGCACCATAAAATTTCCAAAGCTGGGGTTTCTAGCACCAAGTGGCCACGAGATACAGGGCCCCAAAAATCAGTTCAGAAAATGTCAAGCACTTTTCTTCAGCAGAGAATGACATTTTCTGAACCAGTTTTGGGGCCCCATATCTCAGGGCCACTTGGTGCTAGGAACCCAAGCTTTGGATATTTTATGGTACCAGCTCCACTGGGTTTTCACACCAAATATGGGGTTCCTAGCACCAAGTGGCCCTGAGATATGGGGCCCCAAATTCGGTTCAGAAAATGTCAAGCACTTTTCTGCAGCAGAGAATGACATTTTCCGAACCGATTTTGGGGCCCCGTATCTCGGGGCCACTTAGGGCTAGGAACTTCAGCTTTGGATATGTTGTAGTACTAGGTCCACTGGGTTTGCATACCAAATGTGGGGTTTCTAGCACCAACTGGCCCTGAGATACGGGGCCCCAAAATCGGTTCGGAAAATGAAATTTTTTGCTGCAGAAAAGTGCTTGACTCCAGTATAAGTCGAGGGGGGCACTTTCAGCACAAAAAAATGTGCTGAAAAATTCGACTTATACTCGAGTATATACGGTAACATGAAACAAAGTTACCATTCTATGTCACACAATATTATAACATCTCGCATGTTCTCTACACAGTTTGATTTATTACCCCCAATAATAATTCTGACTCGGAAAGGTGACAGTTGCCCCCCAATATCTGCCCCCCAGACTGACAGAACCAGCCTGGCATCTTTGTGTTCCATTCTTCAATCTCCAGGCTCAGGAACGATCTATTCAGGTAATAAATTGGGGTCATTTGTCTGCTACCCCGACCACTGGATACAAATCTATGGTGTCTGTAATACCTTTATATGAAAAGCAGATCAGCAAAATCCTCCCACTTCTACATATTTGTTACAATAAGAGAGAACAGCTAACCATGGTGCAGCACTACTACGCAGCTACATAATGAACAAATACTTCTGTGCTATAGATGTTAGTGCAGAAATTACAGCAGAAACGTTCTCCCTCTAATACACGTGTCAAACACAAGGCTGCAAGCCGGATATCGCCTGCCAGGCCGTTTCACGTGGCCCTCACACCTCTCCTACAGCTGTGGCACCCTGTCAGTAGTCAGCAGCAGAGAGGACAGAACTGCCCCCGCCAGATCCTGCAATTCTCTGTGCAGCTACCGAGAGGCTTGTCTCTGCCCCTCCACATCAGCAGTCGGCAGCAGAGAGGACAGAACTTCTACAGATCCTGCGCCTCTGTGCAGCAGCAGCACCCCCTCATCTCCACCACCCCTGGTCTCAGCATTTGGCAGACTTCGGTAGCCTCCTCCAGTCCTCCTCCAGACCCTGCACTTTCTGTTCCCCAGCTTCACCCCCAACTTCTTCCCAGCAGCAGCACAAGTTAAGGGGATGCACAGTGATGTAAGGGAGGGTGGGGCCTCTTGACTTCTGATGGTGGGTGGGGGGCTGTTGCCATATGATATAAAGGGGGGGGGGGGCTCACAGATACAACTATAATGCTGATGCGGCCCACGAAGAAACAGAGTTTGGGCACCCCTGCTTTAATGTAAAAAGAGGAAGATTACCTGGTTTGTAGCTGTGAGTAGGATCTGGGAGGCGTCCATCATACCAGACTCTATATAGACAGGAGTCGTCCTTTGTGGTGTTCATCATGGTCCAGCTCCCGCTGCTTGTGTTCAGGTGGGTTCGGAGTTCAGGGTTACTACGGACCGTCAGATTGTCACAGTAGACTTCAACTAGAATCAATACAGTATCAGTACAGGTCCGAACCAGCAACAGGACCCCGGACCTCTGAATACACTTCATGTTACATTCACCGAAATCCAAACCTCGTCCCCCATACACGGTTCCTGGTAATACTAATGAGATGTGCCAGATGAACACAAGACCTGGGGAGGAAATAAGATTTTTAAATTCCTCAGCTTTCAATGCAGGTAGGTAGCACAGAAACCCAAATGAAACTCCATCTCTGGGCAAAATGTACCCTCCAGAGCCCAGGACTACAAGCAAATGCCCTCAGGATGGCGCGCGAGAGATCAATGAGCATCACTTCTCTGATCTGCAGTCACTGAACCTAGAAACACTCTCTGCTCACAGTACTTCCTGCTTCAAAGCTCTAAAACTTTCAATTATGACAATATATGGACAACAAGTGGGCAATTTTATGGGACAATAAATGCAGGAGAGGAGTGTGGAAGGTATGATGTGAGAAAGGAGAAGAGGAGAGCACTGTGTGTGTGTGTGTGTGTGTGTGGGGGGGGGGGGGTAATAAGATGTGAGAAAGGAGAAGAGGAGAGCACAGTGGAGGGTATGATGAGAGAGAGGAGGAGAAGAGGAGAGCACTGTGGAGGGTATGATGAGAGAGAGAAGGAGAATAGGAGAGCACTGTGGAGGGTATGATGAGAGAGAGGAGGAGAAGAGGAGAGCACTGTGGAGGGTATGATGAGAGAGAGGAGGAGAAGAGGAGAGCACTGTGGAGGGTATGATGAGAGATAGGAGGAGAAGAGGAGATCACTGTGGAGGGTATGATGAGAGAGGAGGAGAAGAGGGGAGCACTGTAGGGGGGGATGATGAGAGAGAGGAGGAGAAGAGGAGAGCACTGTGGAGGGTATGATGAGAGAGAGGAGGAGAAGAGGAGAGCACTGTGGAGGGTATGATGAGAGAGGAGGAGAAGAGGGGAGCACCGTGGAGGGGATAATGAGAAAGAGGAGGAGAGCACCGTGGAGGGGATGATGAGAGAGGAGGAGAAGAGAGCACTGTGGAGAGTATGATGAGAGAGAGGAGGAAAAGAAGAGAGCACTGTGGAGGGGGTTATGAGAGAGGGGAGGAGAAGAGGAGAGCACTATGGAGGGTATGATGAGAGAGGAGGAGAAGAGGAGAGCAATGTGGGGTTATGATGAGAGATAGGGAAGAAGAGGAGAGTACTGTAGGGGGGAGGATGATGAGAGAGAGGAGGAGAAGAGGAGAGCACTGTGGAGGGTATGATGAGAGAGGAGGAGAAGAGGAGAGCACTGTAGGGGGGGGGTTGATGAGAGAAAAAATGGAGAAGAGGAGAGCACTGTGGAGGGTATAATGAGAGAGAGGAGAAGAGGAGAGCACTGTGAAGGGGATGATGAGAGAGGAGAGCACTGTGAAGTGGATGATGAGAGAGAGGAGAAGAGGAAAGCACTGTGGAGGGTATGATAAGAGAGAGGAGGAGAAGAGGAGAGCACTGTGGAGGGTATGATAAGAGAGGAGGAGAAGAGGAGATCACTGTGGAGGGTATGATGAGAGAGAGGAGGAGAAGAGGAGAGCACTGTGGAGGGGATGATAAGAGAGAGGAGGAGAAGAGGAGAGCACTGTGGAGGGTATGATGAGAGAGAGGAGGAGAAGAGGAGAGCACTGTGGAGGGTATGATAAGAGAGAGGAGGAGAAGAGGAGAGCACTGTGGAGGGTATGATAAGAGAGAGGAGGAGAAGAGGAGAGCACTATGGAGGGTATGATGAGAGAGAGGAGGAGAAGAGGAGAGCACTGTGGAGGGTATGATAAGAGAGAGGAGGAGAGCACTGTGGAGGGTATGATAAGAGAGAGGAGGAGAAGAGGAGAGCACTGTGGAGGGTATGATAAGAGAGAGGAGGAGAAGAGGAGAGCACTGTGGAGGGTATGATAAGAGAGAGGAGGAGAAGTGGAGAGCACTGTGGAGGGTATGATGAGAGAGAGGAGGAGAAGAGGAGAGCACTGTGGAGGGTATGATAAGAGAGAGGAGGGAGAAGAGGAGAGCACTGTGGAGGGTATGATAAGAGAGAGGAGGAGAAGAGGAGAGCACTGTGGAGGGTATGATAAGAGAGAGGAGGAGAAGAGGAGAGCACTGTGGAGGGGATGATAAGAGAGAGGAGGAGAAGAGGAGAGCACTGTGGACGGGATGGTAAGAGAGAGGAGAAGAGGAGAGCACTGTGGAGGGTATGATAAGAGAGAGGAGGAGAAGAGGAGAGCACTGTGGAGGGTATGATAAGAGAGAGGAGGAGAAGAGGATCACTGTGGAGGGTATGATAAGAGAGAGGAGGAGAAGAGGAGAGCACTGTGGAGGGTATGATAAGAGAGAGGAGGAGAAGAGGAGATCACTGTGGAGGGTATGATGAGAGAGAGGAGGAGAAGAGGAGAGCACTGTGGAGGGTATGATAAGAGAGAGGAGGAGAAGAGGAGAGCACTGTGGAGGGTATGATGAGAGAGAGGAGGAGAAGAGGAGAGCACTGTGGAGGGTATGATAAGAGAGAGGAGGAGAAGAGGAGAGCACTGTGGAGGGTATGATAAGAGAGAGGAGGAGAAGAGGAGAGCACTATGGAGGGTATGATGAGAGAGAGGAGGAGAAGAGGAGAGCACTGTGGAGGGTATGATAAGAGAGAGGAGGAGAAGAGGAGAGCACTTTGGAGGGTATGATAAGAGAGAGGAGGAGAAGAGGAGAGCACTGTGGAGGGTATGATAAGAGAGAGGAGGAGAAGAGGAGAGCACTGTGGAGGGTATGATGAGAGAGAGGAGGAGAAGAGGAGAGCACTGTGGAGGGGATGATAAGAGAGAGGAGGAGAAGAGGAGAGCACTGTGGAGGGTATGATAAGAGAGAGGAGGAGAAGAGGAGAGCACTGTGGAGGGTATGATAAGAGAGAGGAGGAGAAGAGGAGAGCACTGTGGAGGGTATGATAAGAGAGAGGAGGAGAAGAGGAGAGCACTGTGGAGGGGATGATAAGAGAGAGGAGGAGAAGAGGAGAGCACTGTGGACGGGATGATAAGAGAGAGGAGAAGAGGAGAGCACTGTGGAGGGGATGATAAGAGAGAGGAGGAGAAGAGGAGAGCACTGTGGAGGGGATGATAGGAGAGAGGAGGAGAAGAGGAGAGCACTGTGGAGGGGATGATAGGAGAGAGGAGGAGAAGAGGAGAGCACTGTGGACGGGATGATAAGAGAGAGGAGAAGAGGAGAGCACTGTGGACGGGATGATAAGAGAGAGGAGAAGAGGAGAGCACTGTGGAGGGGATGATAGGAGAGCACTGTGGAGGGGATGATGAAAGAGAGGAGGATTTTGCTGTGTCCATGCGTTGGGAATACACTGGAATAGTTGCACAACGCAGTCCCCTGCCCCTCCCCCACACACACGTCTGGCATGACTATGCCCTTCGGAAGATTCACCCCATTTGTCCTTTTTATCTTGATCACCGAGAGTGAGAGAAAATCTCAAACTTTGGGTTGTCACCAGAACACGAATTAAGGAGAAATCTTCATATGGAGACACTAGTTCTGGTGACAACCAGGGATTTCCTTTCACTTCCTGTTGTGAATATCGGACAGGAAGTGAAGGGGAATTTCCCCAATGGAACAGATGTCCAAAAAACAATACATGACAGGGTGTCAAACCCTTTCTTACGCTGTCCAAAACTTTAAGGCAGATAAACAATGAATGAAGCGCTGTATTCAGAAGATCTTATAAATGCAGAGCGTCATTCATTGTTTATCTGCCTTAAACCAATTCAGCTCCAGAAGATTTTCCCCCTTTCTGACCAGGTCATTTTTTGCGATACGGCACTGGGTTACATTGACTGACAATTGCGCGGTCGTGCGACGCTGTACACAAAAATGTATGTCTTTTTTTCCTACAAATAGAGCTTTCTTTTGTTGGTATTTGATCACCTCTGCGGTTTTTATTTTTTGGGCTATAAACAAATAAGTCCAACAATTTTGAAAAAAAAAAAAAAAACTATATTTTTTACTTTCTGCTTTAAAACGTTCTCAATAAAAAAAATTGAAAAAAATCGAATTTCTTCATCAATTTAGGCCAATTTGTATTCTGCTACATATTTTGGTAAAAAAATCCCAATAAGCTTTTATGGATTGGTTTGCTCAAACGTTATGGCATCTACAAACTATGGGATAGGTTTATGGATTTTTTTTTTCTAGAAATGGCGGCAATCAGCGACTTATAGCAGGACTGCGATATTGTGGTGGACAAATAGGACACGTAGCCCACGTTCACACCGGGCCGATATGGCATGCGATTTGACATGTCTATTCGAATGCCAAATCGGCGGCTATTTCCAGCAATAGCACTGTCTGAATCGGTGCGGCGCCGACTTTGCAGCGCTGCACCGATTCCCAAAAGTAGTTCCTGCACTATTTTTGGTGACTTCGGGGGCGATTTCAATCAATATTTGTGCAGGAACCCGCACAGATGTCTCTGAAATCACTCATAAAGTTGGACTGACCCGCGGGTATGAACGCGCACAATTTCTAACCTGCAGTCAGTGTGAACCTGGGCTGACACTTTTTCACTCTGTGGGGACCAGTGACACTAATACAGTGATCAGTGCTAAAAATATACACTGTCACTGTACTAATGACACTGGCAGGGAAGGGCATCAGGGGTGTTCAAAGGGTTAGATGTGTTCCTAGGCCTAGGGAGTGGCTCGCTAACTGTGTGGGGGAGGTGCATTTACTGCGAGAAGCCAGAGATCCGTGTTCCTGCTTAGGAGAAGCACAAGATCACAGTCTTCCCTTGTCACAGAACGTCATTCTGCCTGTGCCGCGAACGATCAGCGGGTTACAGCGGACATTGTGTCCGGTGGACCTGCTGATTGGCTCCCGCTGTGTCCAGGCGTAATGGGATCGGTTCACCGGGGGACCCGGACCCAGAAGTGCAGAATCACGTATTTGAAAGTGATTCTGCGGAAGAGGTTAAAGCAGAACTGAAGGCAAAACTTTTCTTTAAAATTTTTGGACCATATAAAAAGGGGTTTGATACCCTCTCATGTGGTTTTTTTTTTACATCTGGGTCCCATTGGGGAGATTTCCCTTCACTTCCTGTCTCAAAGCCACAACAGGAAGTGAAAGGAAATACCTGGTTGTCACCAGAACTACTGTCCCCATATGAAGATTTCTCCTCAATTCCTGTTTTGGTGACAACCCAAAAATTGAGATTATTTTACTTTCACTTTGGATTATAACAGTAAATAAATAGAGAGCCTGAATCTCCCTACCAGAGACACAGACAGCAAAATAACCTGACAGCTGTTATAAGCCATCAATATCCAAAGCTAAAAAAATGTTTGGCTTTTGGTTACACTTTATATTCCAGGTAATAGAAATGATAGTAAATACAAATAATAAAACTACTCGGAGCGCGCGCCGTTACTTTGTATCGATTTCTCGCGGATATAAAATGTATCAGTTCTCAGAACTGTCACTGAGTACCGCCCCCCGCGTGTCATCTGTGGGCGGAGTCTGTCCATAGAAGGAGACAAGGGGGCGGTGTGGATTGGTCAGTGGGGATAAAGGGGGATGATTTGCGCGCGCGCGGGAAAAGATAGTATCAGAGAAGAGAGATGTGTGCGGAGTACGGAGGAATAGACCGGGAGAGGAGGTCATGTGATTACACCGAGCTCCGGGTAAGTACCGTCTCCTGTCCGGGCTCCTCCACCCACCACACTGATCTCTCCTCATTGTATCATGTCCGGACCTTCTATAAGACCCTTTTCACCCCCTCCCCCCACTACAGGTGTAAGGAATCTGTGTATGGAGGGGTCACTGTACTAGTATTACATAGGGGGGGGGGAGTGGAGCATGTATTACATGGGGGGGGGGAGTGGAGCATGTATTACATAGGGGGGGGAGTGGAGCATGTATTACATAGGGGGGGGAGTGGAGCATGCATTACATAGGGGGGGGGGGGAGTGGAGCATGCATTACATAGGGGGGGGGGGGGGGGGAGTGGAGCATGTATTACATAGGGGGGGGGGGAGTGGAGCATGCATTACATAGGGGGGGGGGGGGAGTGGAGCATGTATTACATAGGGGGGGGGGAGTGGAGCATGTATTGCATAGGGGGGGGGGAGTGGAGCATGCATTACATAGGGGGGGGGAGTGGAGCATGTAT
>JBBDGP010000770.1:2402500-2660302 GCA_037952835.1 Lithobates septentrionalis | reverse complement strand
CGTCCAATCCTGCGATCTCCCCCGTCCAATCCTGCGATCTCCCCGTCCAATCCTGCGATCTCCCCGTCCCCATCCTGCGATCTCCCCGTCCACCCCCCCTTCCCTTCCTGCGATCTCCCCGTCCACCACCCTTCCCATCCTGCGATCTCCCCGTCCCATCCTGCGATCTCCCCGTCCCATCCTGCGATCTCCCCGTCCCATCCTGCGATCTCCCCGTCCCATCCTGCGATCTCCCCGTCCCATCCTGCGATCTCCCTGTCCCACCCTGCGATCTCCCCGTCCCATCCTGCGACCTCCCTGTCCACCCCAACTTCCCACCCCGCGATCTCCCTGTCCACCCCCCCCGTCCAATCCTGCGATCTCCCCGTCCAATCCTGCGATCTCCCCGTCCAATCCTGCGATCTCCCCGTCCCATCCTGCGATCTCCCCGTCCCATCCTGCGATCTCCCCGTCCACCCCCCCTTCCCTTCCTGCGATCTCCCCGTCCACCACCCTTCCCATCCTGCGATCTCCCCGTCCCATCCTGCGATCTCCCCGTCCCATCCTGCGATCTCCCCGTCCCATCCTGCGATCTCCCCGTCCCATCCTGCGATCTCCCTGTCCCACCCTGCGATCTCCCCGTCCCATCCTGCGATCTCCCTGTCCACCCCCCCCCGTCCCATCCTGTGATCTCCCCGTCCAATCCTGCGATCTCTCCGTCCAATCCTGCGATCTCCCCGTCCCACCCTGCGATCTCCCCGTCCCACCCTGCGATCTCCCCGTCCCACCCTGCGATCTCCCCGTCCCACCTGCGATCTCCCCGTCCAATCCTGCGATCTCCCCGTCCACCCCCCCATCCCATCCTGGGGTCTCTCTGGACATGTGGCCCCATCCAGTGCGCTGCGTGTCTTCAGAGGTCAGGATGTATGCAGAAACATAAGAGAGTTTCTCAGTCCAACTGTATTCAACTACATTACATTCTTCTAATAAACTTTAAGCAAAATACTCTAAAAATAGTGTAAAAATAGACAGACTTTTGTTAAATTGAGATATATTATAGTGATGTAAACATGTCTCCAATATGATTGACCACACCTCTTAAACCACAACCAAATGGCCACGCCCTTTTTTGCTGGCCACGCCCACTTCTCGGCATGGTGCGCTGCGCTCTCCACACATCGGATCTTCCTCATTGTCAAGTTCAAAGTTGGGAGGTATGGACTCGCCACGTCACCAAGTGTTACTGCAGTGCTGGTTTGACTACGACCGGGGTGTACTAGGCCGCTGGCGCTTGCCAGTTCACCAAAACGCTACCAAAAAATCTGTTGGCGATCGCAGGGATCAGGCCTGACTCTGCGAACGCTGCAGTTATGCGTTTTAGTCTTTTGTAAGTGACAGTGATCGATCGATACTGCACTTGGGTGGGCTGGGCCGGGCGGAGGGGCAAAACGCAGGTGCTAGCAGGTATCTGGGCTGATTCCGCTAACACTGCGTTTTTGGGAACCCTAAACTGCTGGGGATGCTAGTATAGATCTGATCGGATCAGATATTGATCCGTTCAGATACTATACCACTAAGGGAGGTGTACGGTGCGTGCGGTGGGTGTTAGCGCTACTGGCGCTAACCTGACGCTGCCTGGAGCTGGTGCTTGCCAGTTCACCAAAACGCTACCAAGAAAACTGTTAGCGATCGCAGGGATCAGGCGTGACTCTGCGAACGCTGCAGTTATGCATTTAGTGTTTTGTAAGTGTCAGTGATCGATCGATACTACACTTGGGTGGGCTGGGCCGGGCGGAGGGCAAAACGCAGGTGCTAGCAGGTATCTGGGCTGATTCCGCTAACACTGCGTTTTTGGGAACCCTAAACTGCTGGGGACACTAGTATAGATCTGATCGGATCAGATATTGATCCGTTCAGATACTATACCACTAAGGGAGGCGTATTCTGCGTGCGTGGGTGTTAGCGGTACTGGCGCTAACCTGACGCTGCCTGGGGCTGGTGCTTGCCAGTTCACCAAAATACTACCAAAAAACTGTTAGCGATCGCAGGGATCAGGCCTGACTCTGCGAACGCTGCAGTTATGCATTTAGTGTTTTGTAAGTGATAGTGATCGATCGATACTGCACTTGGGTGGGCCGGGCGGAGGGCAAAACGCAGGTGCTAGCAGGTATCTGGGCTGATTCCGCTAACACTGCGTTTTTGGGAACCCTAAACTGCTGGGGACGCTAGTATAGATCTGATCGGATCAGATATTGATGCGTTCAGATACTATACCACTAAGGGAGGTGTATGCTGCGTGCGTGGGTGTTAGCGGTACTGGCGCTAATCTGACGCTGCCTGGGGCGACGCATATCACCGCCGGGCGATCAGGGGGCTAAACCTTTATTCGGTAATAAACGGCGGGGTGCTCTGACACTATAAAAAATAAACGAACTAACCAGCGTCACCCGTAACACTTATACGGTGATCAGTGGTGAAAGGGTTAACTAGGGGGCAATCAAGGGGTTAAAACATTTATTAGGTAGTATATGGGGGTCCCTGTCGCTATAAAACGCTGACGGCGAACCTAAATATTTACGTCCCTAACTAGCGTCACCAGCGACACTAATACAGCGATCAGAAAAATGATCGCTTAGTGACACTGGTGACAGGGGTGATCAAGGGGTTAAAACTTTATTAGGGGGGGTTAGGGGGTACCCTAGACCTAAAGGGGGTAACAGTAACTGTCCCAACACTGTAACTGTCACAAACTGACACTATGCAGTAATCAGAAAAAAACAAAACAAAAAAAAAAAAAAAAACTGCTGGTGTCAGTTTGTGACGGGGGGGGGGGGGGTGATTGGGGGGGGATCGTGGGGCGATCGGGGTGTTTAGTGTGCCTGGCATGTTCTACTGTGTGTGTGTGTAGTGTTGTGCACTCACTCACATGTCTTCTCTCCTCGGGCCGGAACGGAAATTACCGAGCCGAGGGAGAGATGACATCATTTCCTTTGCTGCTGTTTAGCATACAGCAGCAAGGAATGATTCGATTGGCCGGCGGCGATCGCGAGGGGGGGGCCACGAACGGATGGTCTCCCCTCACCTCTGATCGCCGCTGGACAAAAGACGACTGCCTCGGGCACCGGGGGGGGGGTCCGATCGGACCCCCCACCCGCGGAAGGCAAATCACGTACCATGTACGTGATTTGCCTGTCCGTGCCACTTTGCCGACGTACATCGGCGTGAGGCGGTCGTCAAGTGGTTAAAGAGATTGTAAATTTTTTTTTTTTTTAAATACCAAACATGTTATATTTACCTGCTCTGTGCAATGGTATTGCACAGAGCAGCACTGATCCTCCTCTTCTCGGGTCCCCCGTTGGCCCTCCTGGCTCCTCTTCCCTGACGAGTCCCCCCATAGCAAGCTGCTTGCTATGGGGGCACTCTTGCGGGCTTGCTTCAGAGCCGGCTCTGTGTGTACATAGACACAGAGCAGGACTTGGCCCCCCACTCCCTCCTCACTGGCTGTGATTGACAGCAGTGGGAGCCAATAGCTCCAGCTGCTGTGTCTGAGCCAATAAGGAAGGACAGAGCTGAGAGAGCTTCTGTTCTCATGCACATTGCAAGATTGAGATTGGGCTCAGGTAAGTAAAAGGGGGCTGGGGGGGGGGGGGTTGCTGCATGCCAAAAGGTTTTTACCTTAATGCATAGAATGGATCAATAATCAAGCCTCAGTGTGGCAAGTGAAATTTAACTTAGCTTTCCAAAAAATGTGGTTAATCACAGTTCATTCATGATTTGGGGGGGGGGGGGGGGGGGTACGTTTTTACATGGGGCCAGGCAGATTTGGACAGTTTATTTCCCTTAATAAATTAAATCATCATTTAAAAACTATGCTTTATTCGTTTTGCACTGAGAAGTTTGTTTGAAGGAAGTTGTACATGCAAAAGCACAATATCTTATGCAAGTCATGGTATAAACTTTACATGTTGATGGTTTAATACATATAGCACAGAGGGTATAAACGCAGCAACATTTGCACTTTTCATCATTTAAAAACTGCAATTTGTATTTACTCATGTTACCTTTGTGTAATATAAAAATGTGTTTGATGAACCCAATCATTTAAGTGTGACAAATATGCAAAAAAAAAAAATCAATAAATCAGGAAGGAGGCAAAAACTTTTTTCACAGCACTGTATTTGATCTTCTCTAAGGCTCCATTCACACTAATGCGTTTTTTAAAGCATTTTGCATTTTGCAGGAATGCATGGGAATTTTTTAACATGAGTTCCCGTTCCTATGGAACATGTTCACATCAATGCTTTTTTGTGCCTCTGCGTTTTTGGAAAGGGTCGGGGACTTTTTTCATGCAAAATGCAGCGTTTTGCATGTAATAGAATTCAATGGACTCGCATCCAAAAACGCAAGTACTGCGTTTTACCGCGCTTTTTGTTTTTTTTCCTTTAATTTTTTTTAACACTGTGTACAGTATAACAAAAAAACGGCGCAAAAACGCGTCAAAAAAGCATGTTCAAAAACGCAGCAAGCACCGCAAAAAACACTGCAGAAACGCTCAAAAGCAACATGCATAGGTGTGAATCGAGCCTTAGTCCACATTTTTCAAAAATAAATAAATAAATGCACATATATTTACAGAAAAAAAATGTGTGTTAATTATTCTTTGTTAACCACTTGCCGACCGCCTCACGCCTATATACGTGAGCAGAATGGCACGGGCAGGCAAAATCACGTACCTGGTACGTGATTGCCTTCCCGCGGGCGGGGGGTCCGATCGGACCCCCCCCCCCCGGTGCCAGCTGCGGTCGGCATTTGGCTGGGAGAAGTGAGAGACGAGGGGGAGGCCATCCAATCGTGGCCCCCCCCTCGCGATCGCTCCCAGCCAATGAGAAACATCCTCTGCCTCTGTATAGTACACAGAGGCAGAGGATGTGATGTCATCTCTCCTCGGCTCGGGAGTTTCCGTTCCGGCCCGAGGAGAGACGACATGTAAGTAAGTGCACAACACAGTAGAACATGCCAGGCACACTAAACACCCCGATCCCCCCCCCCCCCGATCGCCCCCCGATCCCCCCCCCAATCACACCCCCCCCCCCCTGTCACAAACTGACACCAAGCAGGTTTTTTTTTTTTTTTTTTTTTCTGATTGCTGCATAGTGTCAGTTTGTGACAGTTACAGTGTTAGGACAATTAGGGTTAGCCCCCTGTAGGTCTAGGGTACCCCCCTAACCCCCCCTAATAAAGTTTTAACACCTTGATCACCCCCCGTCACCAGTGTCACTAAGCGATCATTTTTCTGATCGCTGTATTAGTGTCGCTGGTGACGCTAGTTAGTGAGGTAAATATTTAGGTTCGCCGTCAGCGTTTTATAGCGACAGGGACCCCTATATACTATCTAATAAATGTTTTAACCCCTTGATTGCCCCCTAGTTAACCCTTTCACCGCTGATCACCGTATAACTGTTACGGGTGACGCTGGTTAGTTTGTTTATTTTTTATAGTGTCAGGGCACCCGCCGTTTATTACCGAATAAAGGTTTAGCCCCCTGATCGCCCGGCGGTGATATGCGTCGCCCCAGGCAGTGCAGATTAGCGCCAGTACCGCTAACACCCACGCACGCTGCATACGCCTCCCTTAGTGGTATAGTATCTGAACGCATCAATATCTGATCAGATCTATACTAGCGTCCCCAGCAGTTTAGGGTTCCCAAAAACGCAGTGTTAGCGGGATCAGCCCAGATACCTGCTAGCACCTGCGTTTTGCCCCTCCGCCCAGCCTAGCCCAGCCCAGCCCAGCCCACCCAAGTGCCGTATCGATCGATCACTGACACTTACAGAACACTAAACGCATAACTGCAGCGTTCGCAGAGTCAGGCCTGATCCCTGCGATCGCTAACAGTTTTTTTGGTAGCGTTTTGGTGAACTGGTAAGCACCAGCCCCAGGCAGCGTCAGGTTAGCGCCAGTACCGCTAACACCCACGCACGCACCGTACACCTCCCTTAGTGGTATAGTATCTGAATGGATCAATATCTGATCCGATCAGATCTATACTGGCGTCCCCAGCAGTTTAGGGTTCCCAAAAACGCAGTGTTAGCGGGATCAGCCCAGATACCTACTAGCACCTGCGTTTTGCCCCTCCGCCCGGCCCAGCCCAGCCCACCCAAGTGCAGTATCGATCGATCACTGTCACTTACAGAACACTAAACGCATAACTGCAACGTTCGCAGAGTCAGGCCTGATCCCTGCGATCGCTAACAATTTTTTGGTAGCGTTTTGGTGAACTGGCAAGCGCCAGCGGCCTAGTACACCCCGGTCGTAGTCAAACCAGCACTGCAGTAACACTTGGTGACGTGGCGAGTCCCATAAGTGCAGTTCAAGCTGGTGAGGTGGCAAGCACAAGTAGTGTCCCGCTGCCACCAAAAAGACAAACACAGGCCCGTCGTGCCCATAGTGCCCTTCCTACTGCATTCGCCAATCCTAATTGGGAACCCACCGCTTCTGCAGCGCCCGTACTTCCCCCATTCACATCCCCAACCAAATGCAGTCGGCTGCATGAGAGGCATTTTTATGTCCTCCCGAGTACCCCTACCCAACGAACCCCCCCAAAAAAGATGTTGTGTCTGCAGCAAGCGCGGATATAGGCGTGACACTCGCTATTATTGTCCCTCCTGTCCTGACAATCCTGGTCTTTGCATTGGTGAATGTTTTGAACGCTACCATTCACTAGCTGAGTATTAGCGTAGGGTACAGCATTGCACAGACTAGGCACACTTTCACAGGGTCTCCCAAGATGCCATCGCATTTTGAGAAACCCGAACCTGGAACCGGTTACAGTTATAAAAGTTACAAGTTTGCAAAAAAAACACAAGCAAAAATAAAAAAAAATAGTTGTTGTTTTATTCTCTCTCTCTATTCTCTCTCTATTGTTCTGCTCTTTTTTACTGTATTCTATTCTGCAATGTTTTATTGTTATTATGTTTTATCATGTTTGCTTTTCAGGTATGCAATTTTTTATACTTTACCGTTTACTGTGCTTTATTGTTAACCATTTTTTGGTCTTCAGGTACACCATTCACGACTTTGAGTGGTTATACCAGAATGATGCCTGCAGGTTTAGGTATCATCTTGGTATCATTCTTTTCAGCCAGCGGTCGGCTTTCATGTAAAAGCAATCCTAGCGGCTAATTAGCCTCTAGACTGCTTTTACAAGCAGTGGGAGGGAATGCCCCCCCCCCCCACCGTCTTCCGTGTTTTTCTCTGGCTCTCCTGTCTCAACAGGGAACCTGAGAATGCAGCCGGTGATTCAGCCAGCTGACCATAGAGCTGATCAGAGACCAGAGTGGCTCCAAACATCTCTATGGCCTAAGAAACCGGAAGCTACGAGCATTTTATGACTTAGATTTCGCCGGATGTAAACAGCGCCATTGGGAAATTGGGGAAGCATTTTATCACACCGATCTTGGTGTGGTCAGATGCTTTGAGGGCAGAGGAGAGATCTAGGGTCTAATAGACCCCAATTTTTTCAAAAAAGAGTACCTGTCACTACCTATTGCTATCATAGGGGATATTTACATTCCCTGAGATAACAATAAAAATGATTTAAAAAAAAAAAAATGAAAGGAACAGTTTAAAAATAAGATAAAAAAAGCAAAAAAATAATAAAGGAAAAAAAAAAAAAAAAGCACCCCTGTCCCCCCTGCTCTCGCGCTAAGGCGAACGCAAGCGTCGGTCTGGCGTCAAATGTAAACAGCAATTGCACCATGCATGTGAGGTATCACCGCGAAGGTCAGATCGAGGGCAGTATTTTACCTCCTCTGTAAATCTAAAGTGGTAACCTGTAAAGGCTTTTAAAGGCTTTTAAAAATGTATTAATTTTGTTGCCACTGCACGTTTGTGCGCAATTTTAAAGCATGTCATGTTTGGTATCCATGTACTCGGCTTAAGATCATCTTTTTTATTCCATCAAACATTTGGGCAATATAGTGTATTTTAGTGCATTAAAATGTAAAAAAGTGTGTTTTTTCCACAAAAAATGCTTTTGAAAAATCGCTGCGCAAATACCGTGTGAAAAAAAAAATGAAACACTCACCATTTTAATCTGTAGGGCATTTGCTTTAAAAAAATATATAATGTTTGGGGGTTCAAAGTAATTTTCTTGCAAAAAAAAATAATTTTTTCACGTAATCAAAAAGTATCAGAAAGGGTTTTGCCTTCAAGTGGTTAGAAGAGTGGGTGATGTGTGACATAAGCTTCTAAATGTTGTGCATAAAATGCCAGGACAGTTCAAAACCCCCCCAAATGACCCCATTTTGGAAAGTAGACACCCCAAGCTATTTGCTGAGAGGCATGTCGAGTCCATGGAATATTTTATATTGCGACACAAGTTGCGGGAAAGAGACAATTTTTTTTTTTTTTTTTTTTTTTTTGCACAAAGTTGTCACTAAATGATATATTGCTCAAACATGCCATGGGAATATGTGAAATTACACCCCAAAATACATTCTGCTGCTTCTCCTGAGTACGGGGATACCACATGTGTGGGACTTTTTGGGAGCCTAGCTGCGCACGGGACCCCGAAAACCAAGCACCGCCTTCAGGCTTTCTAAGGGCGTAAATTTTTGATTTCACTCTTCACTGCCTATCACAGTTTCGGAGGCCATGGAATGCCCAGGTGGCACAAAACCCCCCAAAATGACCCCATTTTGGAAAGTAGACACCCCAAGCTATTTGCTGAGAGGTATAGTGAGTATTTTGCAGACCTCACTTTTTGTCACAAAGTTTTGAAAATTGAAAAAAGAAATTTTTTTTTTTTTCTGGTCTTTCTTCATTTTCAAAAACAAATGAGAGCTGCAAAATACTCACCATGCCTCTCAGCAAATAGCTTGGGGTGTCTACTTTCCAAAATGGGGTCATTTGGGGGGGTTTTGTGCCATCTTGGCATTTTATGGCCTTCAAAACTGTGATAGGTAGTGAGGCGTGAAATCAAAAATTTATGCCCTTAGAAATCCTGAAGGCGGTGCTTGGATTTCGGGGCCCCGTACGCGGCTAGGCTCCCAAAAAGTCCCACACATGTGGTATCCCCATACTCAGGAGAAGCAGCTGAATGTATTTTGGGGTGCAATTCCACATATGCCCATGGCCTGTGTGAGCAATATATCATTTAGTGACAATTTTTTGTAAATTTTTTTTTTTTTTTTTTTTGTCATTATTCAATCACTTGGGACAAAAAAAAAATATTCAATGGGTTCAACATGCCTCTCAGCAATTTCCTTGGGGTGTCTACTTTCCAAAATGGGGTCATTTGGGGGGGTTTTGTACTGCCCTGCAATTTTAGCACCTCAAGAAATGACATAGGCAGTCATAAACTAAAAGCTGTGTAAATTACAGAAAATGTACCCTAGTTTGTAGACGCTATAACTTTTGCGCAAACCAATAAATATACGCTTATTGACATTTTTTTTACCAAAGACATGTGGCCGAATACATTTTGGCCTAAATGTATGACTAAAATTTAGTTTATTGGATTTTTTTTATAACAAAAAGTAGAAAATATAATTTTTTTTCAAAATGTTCGGTCTTTTTCCGTTTATAGCGCAAAAAATAAAAACGGCAGAGGTGATCAAATACCATCAAAAGAAAGCTCTATTTGTGGGAAGAAAAGGACGCAAATTTCATTTGGGTACAGCATTGCATGACCGCGCAATTAGCAGTTAAAGCGACGCAGTGCCGAATTGTAAAAAGTGCTCTGGTCAGGAAGGGGGTAAAATCTTCCGGGGCTGAAGTGGTTAATAGACTTGCAAAGCATTGCAGTGGAAATCAGTGGATTGCAGGTACAATGTCTGGCTCCTGCAGAATCTTCCTCCAGTTCTATGTCCATACCATCCCAGGTATGGACATTGAGTGCAGTGATTTGTGTTCAATTGAGAACTACAAGTCCGTCTGCTTCGTCCATAGTAAATGAAAGTCATAATTGTGTGGGTGGACCCACACACAGCCATACCTCCTAACATTTTGAGATAGGAACAAGGGACACCTACTAACAAATGTATGTAGGCATAGGACACGCCCCCTGTCACACCCCCTTAAAGGAGAATTAACCAAAAAAAAAAGGTTAATTAAATCCACAAGGACTTTTTTTACCACTACTATTCCTTTATATTGGCTTTCAAAATGCACAAATGCCGCCATTTAGAAATTGGATGAAAGGTTGAGCACTGGGAAACACTTTTTGTAAGATAAAAAGTGCATTTTATATACAACTATATAAATCAGACCAAAATGAGGGACAAATGAGGAGGAAAGAGGGACAGAGGGACATTGCTCCAAATCAGGGACAGTCCATCGAAATCAGGGACAGTTGGGAGCTATGCACACAGCCACTCAAATTTTGAAAGTGACAGCGGTTGTGGAGAAGAACCCCTGTGTGCTGTCACAGCACACGGGTGAGAGGGGGTAGGGGTTCCCAATTGCACCATGTTACACCCTAAATACAGAAAGCAGAATTAAACTTTTAAAAAAAAGCTAGCAAATTTTCAAGGTCTTTTCTACCAAAAAAAATTCTTTCACTTCCTTTTAGCAATGTTTTAAAACCATAGGTGTGCCCAGCCTGTTGTATTAGGGTGGGCACCTCAAAGCTCTCAAAGCTTATACACATATGCGTGTGTGCATGTGTAGTTATACTGACGGTTCCAGTAGAGCAGAGATTGGTGTCAGTAGGGCACGGGATGGCATTAGTAGTTTTTATTAATTTTTTTTATTATTATTTTTTACATTTTTATTGTTTACATTTTTTTTTTTAGGAGCCCTGTTAGGGGGGGCTTTGGTGAAATATCAGGGGTCTAAACAGGGGAAATCTGCACCACACAAGGTGATAAGGGTGTGCCCAGGCACACCTGGCACACCCTGTGCGCACGCCTATGATTAAAACTATGCATTGACTGTGGCATAAGCGTAACACTGTGTACACTCTGGGCATCTGTAAGGTGATGGCATCAGCGATGGCGCGACAAGAGGGACATTCCAGTTCAAATCACATTGGGGGTGGCAAACATGAAGGCAACTTTGCTTTGTGTGTAAAATAAATATATATATATATATATATATATATATATATATATATATATATATATATATATATATATATATATATATATATATATATAATCTCCTGTTTCCCTGAAAATAAGACCTAGTGTGATTGTCGGTGATGGCTGCAATATAAGCCCTACCCCCCAAATAAGCCCTAGTTAAAGTCCTTGTAGGTCTTATTATTAGGGTAGGGCTTATTTTCGGGGAAACAGGGTAGGGCTTATTTGGGGGGTAGGGCTAATATTTCAGCCATCACTGATAATCACGCTAGGTCTTATTTTTGGGGAAACAGGGTATATATATATATATATATATATATATATATATATATATATATATATATATATATATATATATATATATATATATATATATACACAGGTGTATTTTTAATATTTTGTTTAAATCAATTAGAATGTATATCACAAACAGTAGCAAACAATTATGTGTTATTTACGGGTAGACTAGAATTCACACGAAATGAAATTCCACCATTTTACAAAGGTCCGTCTGGCAGCGATCCATGCTGCATTGCTGACAATAAAGAGTTAAGTGTGCCCTGGTGTAAATGACTGAGCTATAGTGCAGCTGTCAGTACAGCATGTGTGCTATGAGCAAGAGCAGGGCATTGAGTGACTGGCTGGCTGCCTTTCCTAAGCTCCCCACCCTACCTCCCCTGCACTATATTACACTTCTGTTCATCAGACTAGCCTCTCTTTGCCTGCCTCACTCTCCCCTCTGCCTGTCCTCCCTACAAATCTCAGCATTGTGACTCTGCTCTTCTCCACATTTAACTTCTCTCCTCTTCTGGCCTCCTCTTCTTTCCAGCAGTTGCCTGACACTCTGCCCTCTTCCACATTGCCTGGATTTCTTAGCAAGCTTGGACTTTAGCAGCAAACCCAAGATATAGAGATTTCCTTATACAAACCACATCATGGTAAGAATGTCTGATGTGTCATTAGCTACTGTTCTAGTAAATTATTCTTTAAAGATTTTTTTTAAAATCATGTATGTTTTTTTGATGTTCTTTACAGGATTAAAAAAAAAAAGTTACTTCTTTAATGCAAAGGGCTTTGTATAGTGATTTGTTTTTGAATGTCTGACGGTTGGTTGAATGAAGCACCATTTATAGAAATGTTTAGTTAAAAGTGCAATTCACATAGCATGCAGCCTTTAGAGATGACGCAAAGTCTTTGTAGTAGGGAATGAAATGTTTATATCTTATAAATATCAATGACAGATTGCCATCCAGTGCCGTCACAGCTTCCAGTCATTGCTCACATAGTTCTGGAAGTGGGTAACTTTAAGAGGGGGTCACTTTGTTCCCCACCCCTCATGAGTCACCTAAACTGGAATCTTCTAGAGTCTCATTTTTACCAACAGAGTATTTTAACAAAAAGTTCAGTTTGTGAACTCTGCACATATAGTGTACTTCTGTGAGCGAATGGAATAACTGCAAGGTGAAAACATTATATCTATTTTTCCCCACAATGACTGCTTCTTATGCAAGAACACCTTAAAAGGGCAAGCGATTGGGGATAATCCTCAGCATGGTTCTTGTTCGGGAGTTCAGACAGAGGGGACCTTTCCATTACTCTTTCCTCTGTCTATGAGAGTTATGTAATGTTTACAGTTAAGATCGCGGCTCAGCTGAAGTTTAAATATCCAAAATTAAAGCATTGTTAAGTCTCAGAACGGGATAGGCAAGGCATAAAAGCACTCAAGTGCCGGCTCTGTAAGTCCTGCCTTGTCTATTACCCAGGCCATCGATTCGAAGGCCTTCATTAAAGAGCATGGAGCAAAGTTCAGTTGTATACAGATGCCTATAACAACTAAATTTTAGCTAGCAGCATTTTAACTCAGAAGTTTATTTAAGATTGAATAATATTTATTGCAGATTGCTTTAAAGTTAAACTCCAGAAAAAACTGCAGAAAAATATGGGTCCATATCTGATATCCTGAGGGCCACTGGGGATGCTGTAAATCAGTGGTTCTCAACCTCAGTCCTCAAGTACCCTCAACAGGCCATGTTTTGGGAATTTCTCTTAGATAAAATAGCTGTCCAAAATACCAAGCCATTGACTCTAATTTAAAGCATCTATGCAAGATAAAGGAAAATGTGCAAACATGGCCTGTTGGGGGTACTTGAAGACTGAGGTTGAGAACCACTGCTGTAAATCACTCTAGAAGTTTGCTCTACATATAGTTAGAGCCTTGATTTTCCAGGTTACATGTGAGCACAGAGGGTCATTCAATTGGCACCCTCACCATTCAAAGATCACCTTGTATTTTTTTCACTTAATACAAGGCATTCTCTGATTGGATGAGGTGGAGAGAAGGGACAGATGACAACATAATCTCCACCTCGTCCAATCTTATATTCAATTTAAAAAAAAGGAATTTATGAATGACGGAGCTGCTGAGCATGCAACCCCCTGTGGACAGTGTACAGAGGAGAAGCCACTTGCACAGAATACAGAAGATCACAGCTTTTACTGTATGTAGTATGGACTAGTACAGTAATTTATGGCATCTCCAGCAGCCATCTGATGAGATATGGATACATACATCAAGGCAAGATGTCTTAACCACTTCCCACTATATAGCAGAATGAAGGGCGGAAAGTGGTTGTATTATCCTGACTGGGCATCATATGACGTCCAGCAGGATAAGCCTCTAGCTCGCGTGTCCGCGGGGGCGTGCAGCACGGCGATTGGTGGTGTGTCAGTCTGACATACCGCATCTCCGATCCTGGTAAAGAGATTATGACTTAGGCTCTTTACCATGTGATGAGATTTGTCCAACACAGCTCATCACATGGTAACCAGGAAGTGCCGATCGGCTGCTCTCCTGACAGGGGGGTCTGCGCTGATAATCAGCGCATTGATTATCAGTGCAGACCCATCAAGGGTGCCCACTAGAGCCCACCAGGGATGCTCACTAGAGCCCACCAGGGATGCCAATCAGTGCCTATGAGTGCCTATTACAAATGCCAATCTGTGCCCACCAGTGATGCCTGTCAGTGCCTCCTAATCAGTGCCATCTATCAGTACCACCCATCATTGCCACCCACCAGTGCCGCCTATCAGTGCCCATCAGTGTCACCCATCAGTGCCTATCAGTGCTGCATAACAGTGCCCATCAGTGCTGCCTATCAGTGCTCATTAATGCTGCATATAGTGCCTTCTCATCAGTGCCCATCAGTGCAGCCTCATCAGTGCTCATCAGTGAAAGAGAAGACTTACTTTTATACAAAATTTTACAACAGAAACAAAGAAAAAAAATTTTTTTTGTCTTTTTTTTATTTGTAGCACAAAAAATAAAAAAAACAGTGGTGATCAAATACCACCAAAAGAAAGCTCTATTTGTGGGGAAAAAAATGATAAAAATCTTGTTTGGGTACAGTGTTGCATGACCGCGCAATTGTCATTAAAAATGCAACAGCGCTGAAACCTGAAAATTGGGCTTGACAGCCCTGTATTGAAGTGGTTAAAGTGGTTGTAAAGGCATACTTTTTTTTTTTTTACCTTCATGAAATCTCTACATTAAAGTGAAAAACCTTCCATGATCCGCCCCCCTTAAATACTTACCTGGCTCCCCTTTCGGTCCAGTGCTGTGCCCGTCTGTAGCGTATAGTGTCTATGGATGCACACAGCCTGGCTTGGGAGCATATGCTCGCATTGGTGCCCCCATAGCAAGCAGCTTGCTATGAGGGCACTGAGAGAAGAGGCGTGGAAAGTACCAGCAGGGTACCCCAGAGAGGAGGCAAGGGGCCTCTGTGTGCAATACCATGTAGTCAAACATATACATTATTTTAAGGAAAAAAAACATTTATGCCTCTACAACTGCTTTCATGTAAGTATACGAAAAAAAAATGTGAACGACAGAGCACTTACAGTAAGAATCCTGCAACTGCTTTTTATCCAGGCCCATTTTTCACCCATTCCACAGACCCGTGTAGCTCTTTCTGTTCTTTGGTTTAACTCCTGTGTCATCATGAATGTAAGCCAAAAGTCAAGGGATGGAGTGGGCAGGATTTGCTTTTGAGGTCAGACTCCAAAAACAGAGGGTACCTAGGTAGCAACTCATGTGAAAGTGCTCTGCTGCTTTCTATAGATTTCTATATTTCTATTTCTATATATATCTGTGTCCCAATAAACTGTTCTAAGAAATCTCTGAAAGACAAAAGACAGACAGTCTTTAGGTTTTATGTTTATTATCTTTTTATTAAGAAATCAACATTTAAGTGCAAAGGACCAACATAGAAACAGAGGCAGGTTTGTATCAGGTAAACAGATATATACCCACCAGTCTTTAGGTTTTAACAAGGATCTTCACCTTAGAAAGAAAAAATTAAAAGTCAGCAGCAACAAATACTGTGCCTGCTGACTTTGAATCAAAGAACACTTACCTGTCCAGGGATCCAGCCCTGTCCCCACCTGGGCCAGTTCTTCGCCAATAGTCGGGTCCCCAGCGCGGCATGTTTATTGCTCTTTAAATCTAAAATTTAGCGTATATTTTTGGGGGGCATACAGCACTATACACATTAGTTACGTGTAATAGTATACATCCCATTATCTTCAGGCAGCTGCTTCTGCTAAAAATTCTCCCTGCAGTGTTTCCTTCACAGCTGCCATATACTGTCATGAGTGGCTGCCTTTCAGCACTGTGAGAGTTAACCACAGTTGCTGCTACAGAAAAAAGTTGTGCGCCTGCCCCCTTCTGCCACTCGCAGAACTTGTATCATTACACTCGTGGAATCCTGTCATTCATCTGCTCAGGGCCGTCTTTAATATTAAGATAAAATTGCATTTGCGCTAGGAAAAAATAATAAATCACACAGAAATAAATATGTAATTATATAAAGTGCATAGTTATCAAACAAATTTACCCAAAATCTATTATAATCTTGTGACACAACAAATAAAGTGCAACATGTGAAAAATATTGAGAATACAGGTGTAAACTCCAACTAAAGAGTATCCACTCCTCCACCAAATTGATTTAAAAAGACATAAACGTTCATTAAAATTATAACCTGAGTGCATAGATCCAGTGTTCATTAAAAGGTGCTTTTCATCATGCTCATCAAAACCAGTGCAAAACATATAACATGCTTCAGTGCTCCTCCAGTGTTCCCCAAAAGCCTATGCGCTCACCTCAGAGCGTGTGACACAGTACCTAAACTATGCCAGAACACGCTTGGGAGCCACTCCTAGGCTCTGACGATATTTAGGTGATGAAATCCAACTTGCTCAATCAGCAGCATTCCAGATCATGGATAAAAGAGAAAAGCTCCATAGTGTGATATTGCAAGGACTTTTATTAAAAATAGATATTCCCCTCATGGGGTACTCACATGGTATAGGTGCGTAAGTACACCATCCTATACAGGGCTCTATCTGTGAGAATTGGATCGTTTAAAACATACTTGATTAAATAAGGCTAATCAATGCAAAAAACATGATTTAACTGGTCCTATATAGTGCTTATCCAGAGCAGAGCTGTCTGCATTTGAGGACACCACAGCGCACCTCATGCACATATACACATCTCCTCATACCATCAATCCAATCTGTTTTTTCGTCTTTTCGGTTTCTATAGTCGATAGTTTTCCTTTCTATAGTCAATAAATAGTTTTCCTCTCTATCCTTTTTTTTATATAGTTTTATATTTTATTTTTATTTTTATATTTTTTTGTCTTTATTTTATTTTTATTTTTGTCTAGATTTTATCAATTTTATATTTGCCTACTATAAAATATTAAAAAAAAAATTTTTATGTATATTGATTTTGTTCTATGGAATATGTTTTATATTGATAGCAGGGAATTATATTTTTTGTAAGAGATTTTTATATATACGTTTCCATTGTAGCAGAATATATATGGTCCCGGCCACATTATGAGGTCAGATGAGTTGTAATAAAGCTGTAATTATATTAGATCATCATAGTGGAGCAGCATATATAGACCGTATTGTTTTAGCTATTGAGATAAGTAATTTTGCTGGCTTTTAAAATGAATATTGTGTAATATGGGTTTTTTTTTATATATTTTTTTATATATTTTTATATATTTTTATGCATATAATAATGTATATCTTGTATTATTTGGAATATGATTGAAATAGATATGGGTGATCATTTTACTAGATTGGATTGATGGTATGAGGAGATGTGTATATGCGTATGAGGTGCGTTTTGGTGTCCTCAAATGCAGACAGCTCCGCTCTGGATAAGCACTATATAGGACCAGTTAAATTATGTTTTTTGCATTGATTAGCCTTATTTAATCAAGTATGTTTTAATCTTTCGGTCGCCTCGTATGGGGCTTACCGCCGATCGTAATATAATACACTTTGAAAGCAGCTGTAGCCCATTACTAGGTTGTCTGCGGTCCAAGGCAAAATGGCCGCCGCTAGTATATGTAGAACACAGAGCGCCCGTCCAATTAGATCCCCCTGAAGAAGGCGCGTGATCCCTGTGCTGAAGACGCGTAGGGGAGGGGCCAGGACGGAGCTGTCAGCAAGGATAGTAAGGCGAGGCAGACACACCACACCGCACGCCGTACCAACGATCCGATTCTCACAGATAGAGCCCTGTATAGGATGGTGCACTTACGCACCTATACCATGTGAGTACCCCATGAGGGGAATATCTATTTTTAATAAAAGTCCTTGCAATATCACACTATGGAGCTTTTCTCTTTTATCCATGATCTGGAATGCTGCTGATTGAGCAAATTGGATTTCATCTCCTGCATATCGTCAGAGCCTAGGAGTGGCTCCCAAGCGTGTTCTGGCATAGTTTAGGTACTGTGTCACACGCTCTGAGGTGAGCGCATAGGCTTTTGGGGAACACTTGAGGAGCACTGAAGCACGTTATATGTTTTGCACTGGTTTTGATGAGCATGATGAAAAGCACCTTTTAATGAACACTGGATCTATGCACTCAGGATATAATTTTAATGAACGTTTATGTCTTTTTAAATCAATTTGGTGGAGGAGTGGATACTCTCTAGTCGGAGTTTACACCTGTATTCTCAATATTTTTCACATGTTGCACTTTATTTGTTGTGTCCCAAGATTAATGTTGCACGGATTATAATAGATTTTGGGTATATTTGTTTGATAACTATGCACTTTATATAATTACATATTTATTTCTGTGTGATTTAATATTTTTTCCTAGCGCAAATGCAATTTTATTTTAATTTCTGACTCATCTGCACGAATATGAAACGTGTTTAGCGTTTGCAGCTTGGTTACGCTACTTGCTCACTTTATTAGTTATATTCCATTGTTGGCTCGCAAGATCCACTTTATTATTTATTAGCGTCTTTAATATTGATTGGACCCTGGGCAAAACTTTTCTTGGGGCCCCCCCATGCAGTTTCGCTCTCCACCTGCTCTGAGACATACAATAAATAGCAGCTAGACTCAAAATCAGTTTACTGAATCAAATTAGGCAGCTATTGCGATTGGTTGCCAGAGGTTACAGTGTATCATTACCGCTCACTGACTGGTTGCTAGAGGTTACAGCACACATTACGGCTCACTGATTAGTTGCTAGAGGTTACAGCACATGATTTCTGCTTGTTGATTGGCTGCTAGAGATTACTGTGGAAATGACCCCTGGGGGGCATGATATACATATCAATGCCGCCGGCCGACGCTATTTACATATGAATGCCGCCATTATTTACATATGAATGCCGGTAATTTACATGTAAACACAAGGTCTGCAGGTGAATCATCTGTACACAACAAAAGGGCAGAGCTGGGCAGCATTAGTAGCAGTACTTTACACTGAGATATTGGGACACAGCACAGGACTAAAACCTCAAGGGACGAGGGAATTTAAACCAGGATAGTTGGCAAGTATGAGGCAGCTGCTTTGGGCCCCACAACAATGACAGGGCCCAGGACAGCTGCCCCTTTTGCCCTGCCTTAAAAACGGCCCTGCATCTGCTCCTCCTCCATTCACAGAGCGCAATGCATTGTGTAAGTGTAGTAATACAGGTTCTGTGAATGGCAGAGAGGGCAGAAGGGGGCAGGGCTGCGCAGCTTTTCCCAGCAGCAGCTGCTGTTTACTCCCATATTGTAGCACCAGAAGACAGATGCTCAGGCAGTATTTGGCAATTGTGAAGGAGAAAAATATTTTTATTGCTAAACAGTTAACTTTTACACGTTTATGGAGCTCAGCTTCATATTTCTGTTCTTGGGCTTAGATACACTTTAAAGAGCCATGTCTCCATGCTGGAAAATGTTTTTTCACTTAAAAAAATATACAGTCAATGAAAAAAAGCTTTTAGCTACTATTGTCAGGGGATATGTCTATTCTACCATAGGCAACTGCTGAGCTAAGACTGGTTTAATATGAACTTCGGAAATGATCGTTCTTTTTAAACTTACATTGGTCCAGCATAGTTACGGATAATTCTTCATATTCCACATACAGATGATAGCTGGGGATGCAGAAATTCACTACAGTAGCCTGTGCCACATACAGTCTCTTCCAGGTCCTACTAGAGCATCTTGTCTTCTGTACTCTGAACACAGGGGGTCACTCACTTTTTTTTTTTCATTGAATATATGAAATTTATTCTGTGATTGGCTGAGGTAGAGATCATGATGTTATCTGCCCCTTATCTGTACTACTTCTAATCAGAATGCTCTCTATTCATTGAAAAAAATAGAAGACTTTCTATGATTGGCAGAGGTATCAAGGAAGTGACCCCCTTACTTTCTAAGATTGGCAGAGGTATCAAGCAAGTGACCCCTTATGTTGAGTATACAGTCGGTAAGTCTTTTGAGCAGAGACCAGTACTGACTGGTATGACTGTATGTTGCACAGTTTGCTGCAATGAATTCCTGCATCCCCAGCAGTCCTCCAAGTGTGACATGAAGAATTAGATGTAGCTAGGCTGGAACAATCTAAGTTTTTTGTTTTGAAAAAATTATTTCTAGTGTTCAGCTTTAAGGAAACAAAAATTTTCATAATAAACCTAAACCATTAATGTTATGACCTTAAAAACATTACTAAACCTATATAGTTTAAATGTCATTCACTGATGTGACATACAACCCTGATTCTTTTTACAATAACCTGTGCAGGTTGCCAAGTATTAGTTCATTATTTGCTCACCATTCGCCCTGCCTCCTCCTGACATTTCAAGCACTGTACAGGTTATATAGCTGGTGGATGTTAGAGACCTTGCGCTCCTCCACCTTCCATTTGAGGATGCCCCAAAGATGCTCAATAGGGTTTAGGTCTGGGACATGCTTGGCCAGTCCATCACATTTACCCCCAGCTTCTTTAGCAACGCAGTGGTCATCTTGGAGGTGTGTTTGGGGTCGTTATCATATTGGAATACTACCCTGCGGCACAGTCCCTGAAGAGAGGGGATCATGCTCTGCTTCAGTATGTCACAGTACATGTTGGCATTCATGGTTCCCTCAATGAACTGTAGCTCCCCAGTGGCAGCAGCACTCATGCAGCCCCAGACCATGACACTTCCACCACCATGCTTGACTGTAGGCAAGACACACTTGTCTTTGTACTCCTCACCTGGATGCCACCACACACGCTTGACACCATCTGAACCAAATACATTTATCTTGGTCTCATTAGACCACAGGACATGGTTCCAGTAATCCATGTCCTTAGTCTGCTTGTCTTCAGCAAACTGTTTGCGGGCTTTCTTTTCATCTTTAGAAGAGGCTTCCTTCTGGGACGACAGCCATGCAGACCAATTTGATGCAGTGTGTGGCGTATGGTCTGAGCACTGACAGGCTGACCCCCCACCCCTTCAAACTCTGCAGCAATGCTGAAAGCACTCATTTATCTATTTCCCAAAGACAACTTCTGGATATGACACTGAGCAAGTGCATTCAACTTCTTTGGTCGACTATGACAAGGCCTGTTCTAAGTGGAACCTGTCCTGTTAAACAACTGTATGGTCTTGGCCAGGGGCTGGCTGGGCCGGGGGGCAGGGTGGAGATTTCCCCCCAGGCCGCCTACCTTATGTTCAAGCCACACTGTCTGTCTGCTATTTTTTTTTTTTTTCCTGTAGATGGTAGAAGTCAGCGGCCTCCGATCGGCTGGCTGGCTGCTCCACTGCATTCTGGGAGTTGTAATCCGGACCGCGCTCAAGTTCCTGGTGGAGGTGGGTGGAACTAAGCAGTGCAGTAAACTACAACTCCCAGGTGTCTCAGAGAGCAAGCTGAGTTCCCAGCATAGCTAGAGATCTGACCATAGTGTGTTCTCCTGCTTGGTGTGGTCAGATTTTAATAGGAAAGCAGAGGGACTGACAGGAACACCAGATATGTCACACAAAGGAATCCATACAAAGAGAACATGATACGTTTTCTTACAAGTAGATGGTACAGCAGGCACATATAAGGAATATGAAATGTTGAGTTTACATAACTGTTAAACATTCACAGTGCTGGAGGAAAAAGGAGGTTCATACCTCTTGAAATTTTTCGCATTTTGTCATATTACATCATAAACGTAAATTTATTTTTATTGGGATTTTATATGATAGACCAACACAAAGTGGCACATAATTGTAAAGTGGAAGGAAACTGATAACTGTTTTTTACCTTATAAGTATCTGAAAAGTGCGGCGTGCATTTGTATTCAGCCCCCTTTACTCTGATACCCCTAACTAAAATCTAGTGGAACCAATTGCCTTCAGAAGTTACCTAATTAGTATATAGAGTCCACCTGTGTGTAATTGAACCACTTGCTTACTGGGCACTTAAACCCCCTTCCTGCCCAGACCAATTTTCAGCTTTTAGCACTGTCATATTTTGAATGACAGTTGCGTGGTCATACAACACTGTACCCAAATAAAATTTTTATCATTTTTTCCCCACAAATAGAGCTTTGTTTTGGTGGTATTTAATCACTGATGGGTTTTTAATTTTTTGTAAAAAAAACGAAAAAAGGCCGAACATTTTGAAAAAACAAAACAAAACTATTTTCTATTTTGTTATAAAATTTTGCAAACAGGTAATTTTTCTCCTTCATTGATGTACACTGATGAGGCGGCACTGGTGGACACTGATAAGGCGGAACTGGTGTACACTAATAAGGCGGCACTGGTGGACAATGATGAGGCTGCACTGGTGAGCATTGATAGGTAGCACAGCACTAAAGGGCATTGATAGTTGACACTGAAGGGAACTGATAGGTGGCACTAATGGGTGGCAGCGATGGGCACTGATAGGTGACACTGGTAGGCAGCACTGCTAGGTGGCACTTATGATGAGACACTGATGGGCACTGATTGATACCACTGGTGGGCATTGATAGGTGTCATGGGGGGCATTGATGGGTGGCACTGATGGGTGGCATTGATATGCACTGGTGGGCACTGATTGGTGGCACTAATATCATGCACTGGTGGGCACTGGCAGGCTGCATTAGTGGGCACAGATGATGTTGCTGTTCCTCTTTCTCTTCGGGACCGATGTCACTTTTACAGAAGCTTATGATTAGCTATTTTTTCTCCTTACACTGTAAGCGTGAGTAGAAAAAAAAAGATTACCGATCTTCTGTTCGCATCACATGATCAGCTGTCATTGGCTGACAGCTGATCACAGGGTAAGGGGCCAGGATCAGCCAAGACTCATTGAATCGGCGATCACATAGCGCGCTGCGTGCAAATTGCAGGGGGCGCGTGGGGAGCGTGCAAAGGGGCGGACGTCATAAAATAGGTCCGCTCTGTAGCCGTCATTTGGCTATAGAACGGACACGAAGGAGTTAATCTCTGTATAAATACAACTGTTCTGTGAGCCCTCAGAGGTTTGTTAGAGAACCTTAGTGAACCAACAGCATCATGAAGGCCAAAGAACACACCAGACAGGTCATGGATAATGTTGTGGAGAAGTTTAAAGCAGGGTTAGGTTATAAAAATTACCCCAAGCTTTGAACATCTCACGGAGCATTGTTAAATCCATCATCTGAAAATGGAAAGCGTATGGCACAACTGCAAGCCTTCCAAGACATGGCCATCCACCTAAACTGACAGGCCGGGCAAGGAGAGCATTAATCAGAGAAGCAGCCAAGAGGCCCATGGTAACTCTGGAGGAGCTGCAGAGATCCACAGCTCAGGTAGGAGAATCTGTTCCACTGTTAGTTGTGCACTCCACAAATCTGGCCTTTATGGAAGAGTGGCAAGAAGAAAGCTATTGTTGAAAGAAAGCCATAAGAAGCCCCGTTTGCAGTTTGCGAGAAGTCATGTGGGGGACACAGCAAACATGTGGAAGAAGGTGCTCTTGTCAGATGAGGCCAAAATTGAACTTTTTGTCGTAAAAGCAAAACGGTATGTGTAGCGGAAAACTAACACTGCACATCACCCTGAACATACCATCCCCACCGTAAAACATGGTGATGGCAGCATCATGTTGTGGAGATGCTTATCTTCAGCAGGGACAGGGAAGTTGGTCAGAGTTGATGGGAAGATGGATGGAGCCAAATACAGGGCAATCTTAGAAGAAAACCTGTTAGAGTCTGCAAAAGACTTAAGACTGGGGTGGAGGTTCACCTTCCAGCAGGACAACGACGACCCTAAACATACAGCCAGAGCTACAATGGAATGGTTTAGATCAATGCATATTCATGTGTTAGAATGGCCCAGTCAAATCCAGACCTAAATCCAATTAAGAATCTGTGGCAAGACTTGAAAATTGCTGTTCACTGAGGCTCTCCATCCAATCTGACAGAGCTCGAGCTATTTTGCAAAGAAAAATTGGCAAAAATGTCACTCTCTAGGTGTGGAAAGTTGGAAGAGACATTCCCAAAAAGACTTGCAGCTGTAATGGCAGCGAAAGGTGGTTCTACAAAGTATTGAATCAGGGGGGTTGAATACAAATGCCAACCACAATTTTCAGATATTTAATTGTAAAAAATGTTGAAAACCATTTATAATTTCCTTCCACTTCACAATTATGTGCCACTTTGTGTTGGTCTATCACATAAAATCCCAATAAAATACATTTATGTTTTAGTTGTAACATGACAAAATGTGGAAAATGTCAATGGGTACAAATACTTTTTCAAGGCACTGTATACTGTATATATTGTACAGGAAGTCAGGAATGGGTTCTGGACAGGAGATATAGTTCCCCACTATTTGGGTTGTGGTCCCTTTAACAGGGACAATAGGAACACATTTGAGTACTCAAGGGTTCTTACCCATGCAGGGCAAGGGGTTCTGGGGGTAGTCCAGTCAGAGAGGAGAAGACTTGGTAAATCCCCATTTGGGATTTGGAATTCAGAGGCTCGGATAGACTTTGGGTATGAAACAGCCTCCAAACCCTGAGTACAGGGACTTTGGTCCCAAAAGGGTTAACTTGCCTGCAGGGAAGGCCTGAAACGGAGCAGTAAGGAACCAGCACCTGATTGTCAGGTGGAGTGATTCACAGCTGTGTGGTTCCCTGGTGTGGGACTGGTATATTGGTGGTGAGCCATTCTATTATTTTTCATTATACCAGAATTATAGAGTGTTTTGCGTTTGTGTTGCTGAACAAAGATGTTTTGTTTGCTTGTTTTTGAGTAGATAATAAAGACTGTTTATTTTTTTAATGCAGCTGGCTTGTGATCCTTGGATCCCTCATAATACAATATACTGTATATATTAGGTACCACCTGCCATAAATCACATTCTCCATCCAAAGTTCAGTTCTCTAATTGGATGGGTGATTTTTAACTGCATGAAACAGATTGAGATTTATATCCATTTCACCAATTTCTGAATGATCTCACATAGTCAATGCTATGCTTATACTACTTCTGAGAGATTAATGTTGATAAAGTAAACTTTTCACAAACCTGGGCAAAGCAAATTGAATAGGATATAAAAAAGCATAAGCAGGGGTTACCTTCAGTAAAAACCTCTATATAAAAATGATTGATGTTCAATTGAACTATCCGTTTCAATCAGCTAAGTACATTCCAGGTGCATCACAACAAAAGATTTGCAATCTTTTACAGATTGTTTTTTGTAAAGCAAGACACAGTCAGAATAGAAAAGCCTACCCCCTATCAGCATGCTGATGAGAAGGACCCTTGCTCTCTGTGTGGATTCGGTGAAAGCAGTGCAGTTTCTCTACAGCACGCCTCCTAAGTTGGAGCTAAAAAGAACTCTTCAGTCATTACGGAGTATAACCTTTTCTAAATGCAGTTATAGGTCTGACCTCTACAGAGAGACCCCTGCTTAAACAAAAAGAAAAACAAGGGTGCTCCTCTACAGCAGCCTTCAAAAGAAAGGCCTTTCGTTTTTATGCCTCTGGAATGCGTTTAGCAGATTTAAACTGAACGTTTAGCTAGGCTTCAATGACTTGAATATTTGCAAGCTTTCTCTGTTTTTCTATTTGTCAGAAGGTCACATAATATTAAAATGTATGTAATCCCCATAAATTAGCTTCTCTTTTCGAGTCCTATTTGGCCAGTTAAATATACCATTACAAGTGTTTTGTTACATCTGCTTGAAAATGTTTCAGCTGATAACTTCCTGCTCTCTGCCTATGCTGCAGTCTATCAGTTACTTTGTTCCCAGTAATCTCTAAAAACATAACATCTATTCTGTGTTATGTAGATGAGGAGAAGGAGAGATATTCTGTAGTCCTAACACTTTCTGTCCTATGGTAACAAAGGTGCTTCTCCTTAGACCTCTTTCACACTGGGGCGGTGCGGGCACCGGCGGTAAAACAGCGCCGCCCCTTTACCGTCGTTTTAGAGGCGGTATTCGGCCGCTAGCGGGGCGGGCGAGAAAGGGTTAAAACCACTACAAAGCGCTGCTGCAGCTGCGCTTTGCCGACATTATAGCCGCGCTGCCCCATTCATTTCAATGGGCAGGAGCGGTGAAGGAGCGGTATACACACCGCCCTTTCACCGCTCCAAAGATGCTGCAAGCAGGAATTTTTTTTACCGTCCTGCCAGCGCACCGCTCCAGTGTGAAAGCCCTCGGGCTTTCACAGTGGAGTGTGAGGAGCGTCTTTTTCAGGGCGCTTTGCAGGCGCTATTTTTAGCGCTGTAGCGCCTGCAAAGCGCCCCAGTGTGAAAGGGGTCTTAGATACAGGACAGTTGGGTTGATTTACTAAAACTGGGGAGTTAAAAATCTAGTGCAGCTGTGCATAGAAACCAGCTTTTAACTTCAGCTTGGTCAATTAAGCTTTGACAATAAAACCTGGAAGCTGATTGGTTTCTATGCAGAGCTGCACCAGATTTTGCACTCTACAGTTTAGTAAACCAACTACAGTGAGTAAGTGTTCTCATCTCTAGGATAAGAAGTGTATTACTGAAAGAATCACAAAGTAAAAATAAGGGGAGAAAGCCTGAAAAAATGAATGCAGCCTCCATATCTGACTGTAAGATTCTATATATCAAAAATACAATAATAAAAATCTAGCAGTCACACGCTGGATCATTAAATACCAAAAACAGTGCTAAAATTTAAAAGCGATATAAATTTCAAAACATGTGGCCAAAAACAAAGTTGAAAGTCTCTAGGTAGAAGGTGATAGTGAAGACAGTTCAAAGGCTTTTATAGGTGTGGAATCACTGTTGTCCAAGCGTGCACCTTTCACCAGAGAATAAACGTGTTCCACCTCGTGTTGCACACTCCCCCAGGGGGTCAAACTCACCAGAAGCCACTAATAAAAAAGCTTTGAGGAAAGGAACCAGGAAGCTAGTGTGGTGTCTGCAGAGAAACGCTCACCCCATCCCGGACGGCTGGATATGGTGACAGCGCCCTCTGGGCTATTTTATCTGCTTATTTTACTTTGACACAATGTACGTAGTTAGGATTAAGGGGACCACTGATGTATAGGGGACTTTAACATAAATAAACATGATTACGCTATGCGGTGTTGCTCTTGTGTTTTATGGTATATGTGGAGCCCCTTTGCCAGTGGACCTTGCTGATGATGAGGACTCAGTATAGAAGTAGATGATGAACACCTTTACTCAATGCTTTTTTATTAGCAGCTTCTGGTGAGTATGACCCCCTGGGGGAGTGTGCAACACGAGGTGGAACACGTTTATTCTCTGGTGAAAGGTGCACGCTTGGACATCAGTGATTCTACACCTATAAAAACCTTTGAACTGTCTTCACCAGGGCCAGGGGTATATTGCTTTTTAGGAGTTCTTTCTGTGACTGAGAGTCCTGCTGCGCTGTGTCTACCTGCAGCGTGAGACTTCACAGACCTCCTAACAACCTTCCCCCTTCTCCATCGGTCTGTATATCTTTCACCTTTACAAATTTAGATCCTCCTCATATTTTGGGCCCCAGTGCATGTGTCAGCTTGCTGCTGGTCTGTGAATCGGATTCCAGTGGGGCTGTTGGATGCAAGGAAGGGTTTTTTACTTTTTCCCTTTCCCTTCCTCTACGCCAATTTTTTTCCATCTCATTTTATACTGACCGTTGTCCGGTGGATGTGTGCCTTGGAGGACCCCTTGCCTCAGTCATTCCTCACTTTTTAAAGTTTGTTTGGATACGACTATGTACTGTTTTGCTATTATGATACAATGTACTTCCTTGAAAAGCCCTGATGAAGGAGACTACGGTTCATCTCTGAAACGTCGCTGGGTTTAGGATTTTGTATCATGTCTTTTCTGTCAAACGTCTGTACATCATAATGCATCCATTTGTACTTGTTTATTCTTTATTATGTGTCTTTTTGTCTATTTATAATAAACTTTATACGTTTTTACACAATTTTTGGTATGGTAGTGCCTTCAAAGTCCCACCCCTAGGGGGTTTCTCCATTTCCATTTTCTGGTGAAAGGTGCACGCTTGGACATCAGTGATTCTACACCTATAAAAGCCTTTAAACTGTCTTCACTATCACCTTCTACCTAGAGACTTTCAACTTGTTTTTTGGCCACATGTTGTGATATTTATATCGCTTTTAAATTTTGGCGCAATTTTTGGTATTTAATGATCCAGCGTGTGACTGCTAGATTTTTATTACTGTATTTTTGCTATTTTCTTTTTTTAAAACAGCTGCTTACTACCTTTTAATATTTTGAGTACTATATTTTAAAGCATAGGACTGTGGGATTGATCTGGCGCTGAGCGGGTGTACTGCAGGCCCTTTCATATACCCTTTCTTTCAAGATTCAATATATATTACATTTTTGTTCTTGGGTTTAGGAATGGGAAAAGATAAGATTTGCATAAAACTTCAGGTCCTTATAATTCTGGATCTTCTTTTATTTAGATATGCTGTTTTTACCTTAAAGCAACCTCAACTTAGTGTATGCACAGTTTAATCACATTAATTTAGAAATGCATTACATACCTCTAATAAAATATCACAGACTTGTGCATTAGTTATGACTACTGAAACTGATCTCAGTTTCTCAAAAATGTAAATCCTCTAGAGTGTATCCCTTAAAGTGGATCTATAATGTATTTGCAGTGAGTACACATTTTGAGTCATTATTTGCTTTAAAGCAAGTCTATAGTAAAAGAACATGTTCTAATCTAACTCACGAGTGTATACAGTGGGCACTATAAGGTACAAAATCACACTTTCGACATTCCTGAAAACCCCTTCCATGACTGCCTAAGTGCCTAGACAGAATTGCTAATCCAATGGCAGGTAAAACCGGTCATTAATATGTGTTCAAACTACTTATTTAGCTGTATGCTTGACATTCCACTTTGATGAAAGACAAAGTAGACAAAGAAGTCTACTTTGTAGACTTCTTTGTCTACTTTGGTAGACAAAGACAAAACCCATTCAGGGTTTTATTTATAGTTTAGAATTTCCCAGACAGAAGAAAAAAGTGATAACTTTCCACACTGATTCCTACTATTTGAAAGGTAACAATTTAAATTTAGGAGCAAAAGGGAAAAGCTTGTGGAAAATTATTTTTTGAGTCATAGAAAAGCTTTCTGTTCGTCACAGGAATTCTTTCAACCTTGCCCCTTCAATTTTTCTGCTATATATTTACCAAGAAATATACTTGGACTTCATGGCTTGGTTTGTGCTTTGACATGCACTGTTATCTGTGGGACCTTATATAGACAGGTGTGTGCCTTTCCAAATTATGTCCAATCAACTGAATTTACCACAGGTGGATTCCAATCAAGTTATAGAAATATCACAAGGATGATCAGTAGAAACAGGATGAGTCTGAGCTCAATTTGAGTGTTATGGCAAAGGCTATGAATACTTACAGTAAGTACATGTGATTTTTTTTGTTTTTTATTTTATAATAAACTTACAAAGATTTCAAACAAACTTTTTTCACATTGTCATTATGGAGTATTGTTTGTATAATTTTGAGGAAAAGAATGAATTTAATCCATTTTGCAATAAGTCTGTAACATAACAAAATGCGGAAAAAGTGAAGCGCTTTAAATACTTTCATTGATGCACTGTAAGACCCCTTTCACACTGAAGCGCCGCTAAAACAGCGCTAAAGCACCGGTCGCTTTTGCCGTGCATTAGCTGTGGTTTTCGGGTGCTGGCGGGCCATTTTTTGGGGGTAAAACCCCCCCAAAAAAGACCCGTTTTGCGGCGCTTCTGAATCGCTTTTCAGGTGCTTCGGAAGCGCTGCCCATTCATTGCAACGAGCAGGGGCATTTTGGGAGCGCTATTTACAGTGCTCCCAACCCGACCCCAAAGATGCTGCTTGCCGGACTTTTCGAAACGTCCCGCAAGCGCACCGCCCCAGTGTGAAAAGACACACTGCAATGAATAGGAGGCGGTTTTTAGACGCTTTTCAGAGGCTATTTCTAGCCTGAAAACTATGTAGCCACTCTTGGGTGGCAGCATTGTCAACTTGTGCATTGGGTAGTGTTAGATGAATTTGTAGATTTAAATGGACTTTACGTTAGTGACTAACAAATGAAAGCTGAACTCCAGCTAACTCTAAGGCCTCATGCACACTGGACGTTAAAACAAACGTTATAAAAACGTCAGTAGTTTTGCAGTGAGTTTTTCAACTTTTTTCAACATTTTTGGCAATAGCATTTTTTAGCGTTTATTAGAGTTTTTCCGCATTAGCGTTTTATCGTTTTGTTTTTTTTTTTTGAAGAAAAAAAATGATTTTTTTTTTCAACGGATCAAAAACATTAAAAAACGCTGGTGAGCGACATTTTTGAGTGTTTATCGACATTTATCAGCGTTAGAGCGTTTTTACAGCTGAAAAATGTCTCTCAGAACCCACTAGTTTTGGGGTTTTTTTACTGCTCAAAAACACCACAGCCCAAAACTGTTGATAACAGCCTATGTGTGCATGGACACATAGGATAACTTGATGGAGAGTTTAATGACTGTAGAAAAAAACGTCTACAGCCAAAAACAGCTGCTGTGAAAACATCAAAAAACGTCCAGTGTGCATGAGGCCTTAAAAAAAAAAAAAAAACAGTTACAGAAAAAGTTTTCTTTTTCCTTTTAGGATAAAGGTTTTAACTAAATCAATCACTGCAAGCACTCCTGTCAGTATTAAAAGGTTTGTCTTAAACCTCTAATGCCGCGTACACACAAGCGGACTTTACGGCAGACTTTGCCCGGCGGACGGGATTTCGTCGGACAATTCGATCGTGTGTGGGCTCCAGCGGACTTTGTTTTCTCAAAAGTTGGACGGACTTAGATTTGAAACATGTTTTAAATCAATCCGTCGAAATTGAGTCCGGTCGAAAAGTCCGCTGTCTGTATGCTAGTTCGACGGACAAAAAGCCACGCTAGGGCAGCTATTGGCTACTGGCTATGAACTTCCTTGTTTTAGTCCGGTCATACGTCATCACGTACGAATTAGACGGACTTTGGTGGATTGTGTGTAGGCAAGTCCGTTCATTCAGAAAGTCCGTCGTAAAGTCCGTCGAAAAGTCCGCCGGGCAAAGTCTGCCGTAAAGTCCGACCGTGTGTACGCAGCATAACATTCACTTTTGCTGGACAGCTTATTGTAAGTTGAAAAATAGTACACTTACTGGCTGGGTCATCTGGTGAAAAGTAGGAAAAAATAAAACTAATCCAGCTGCCACATTTAAAATGGGTTCTAAAGGCAGAAGGTTGTTTACTGTAATGCATTCTATGCTTTAACCACTTGCTTACTGGGCACTTAAACCCCCCTCCTATCCAGACCAATTTTCAGCTTTCAGCGCTGACGCACTTTGAATGACAATTGCGCGGTCATAGAACACTGTACCCAAATGAAATTTTTAACATACCACAAATAGAGCTTTCTTTTGGTGGTATTTGATCACCTCTGCAGTTTTTACTTTTTGTTAAAATAATGTAAAAAACTGAATTTTTTTTTTTTTTAATTTTTAAATTTTTTTATATTTTGTTATAAAAAATTTAAAACAGGTCATTTTTCTCCTTCATTGATGTAGGCTGATGAGGCGGCAGTGATGGGCACTGATAGGCGGCAGTGATGGGCACTCATGGGTGGCAGTGATGGGCACTTATGGGTGGCAGTGATGGGCAGCACTGCTAGGTGGCACTGATTGTCACTACAGGTGGGCATTGATAGCTGGCACTTGTGGGCATTGATAAGTTTTCTGTGTGCAGCTACATCTCCCAGCACCCCCTATACTGAGCCCGATGTGGATTCAGCAGTGTGCACGAGAACCGCGTCTCTGCTCTCTCTTTCCTCACTGGCTCAGACACAGTAGCAGGAGCCAATGGCTCCTGCTGCTTCCAATCACAGCTAATGAGGAGGGGGCAGGGCCAAGCCGCACTGTGTGTGCCAATGGACACACAGAGTGGGGCTTTAGGAGCGAGCATGCATGAGTGTCTTCATAGCAAATGGCTTGCTATGGGAGCACTCAACATGGGGTAGGAGCCAGGGGCACTGGCCGGGGACCCAAGAAAAGGAGGATTGGGGCTGCTCTGTATTTGTACCTTTTACAAATGGAGCTATACTGTATCTGACCATCACAAACTGAAAACACTATTTAATTCATTTTTAATATTCACAGCAAACTCACCAATCCATCCATTTCTTAATGCTTATTTTCTTGAGATATCACTCTGAACTCCCCCTTCACCCCAGCATTTCTAGCCACAGCCATCTTGAGTGAGGGTATATGATTCATTACTTTCTGGAATCCATCTGCCCTTGGCTCAGGCAGGATGGTGTGCTTAGCCAAGAATGCCCCTTCTCCCTTCCTAAAGATGAAAGAAACAAAAGTGCCCATGAAGACTCTTGAGATGTACAACATCACTTTGACCTAGGCTAGAAACCATGAAGTAACTGAAGAAATGTAAAAAAAAGTTTAAAACAATATATCATATGCATTCCTATCTATTTATTAAGGCTAGCAGCATAAGGATTTAAAATAGTTAATGTTGTATTGAGAGACTTTAGTCCTGTTTTAAGGACCAATAAGCTGCAATATATCAGTTTTGCTTTTGGGTTTAGGGACACTTTATGTTAAACTGTATGTACTTCACAGTTTTGGATAGATTAGGGAAAGTTCTTTCCTCTGCCAAGTTTTTGTTACTTTCTGTGTCTTGGGAGATTCACACTATTTGTTCTGGTGACCATTGTCACTAAGGGAGAAAGTGATATGGAATCAAAAATTGTTATCAGAACAAGAGGTCAGAGCAAATCTTTAATTGGACATCCCTGTTATGTTTACAAATGTTTATGAAGAGAATTTTTCTCACTTTGTAGAGATTTTATCTCTCTCTCAGTTGCGTTTCTAGGACAGGAAGTCAATAGAAATCTCCCCAGTGGGACACAGATAGCAATATTTAAACTATCAGAGGTTTCAACAAAAGATGATTAGGCTATACATGCTGTAAAGTGTAATTAGAACCAGAATATCAAAAACGCTCATTACATGCTATATAACAGAGTGGTCATACTCACAAAGCCGCTAAGGCATTCGTTATGTGTAGAGTGAAATATACCTGGTTGATCCTGCCTTCAGCTTTCCCTCTCATTTTCTCTATGTCCCCACTGCAGCCTGAGATTGTGTAGAGTAGACCAACTGTTGCAGTTCTAGTTCCCTTCTAAGCTCTTCATTTCGTCCTTTTTCTTATCTGTTCAGCCCACCTGACTATAGAGTCACACATGTGGGCTTATAAACAGTGATAAATGACAATCCCCTCCATGCCCTCCTATTGCTATACACTATGGGAGAGGGATATACTATGCTGATTGATTGCATTCACTAAGAAACTCACAAAAAACGTACTTTTACTGTAAATCAGTACTAAATATATCAAATGTAATTGCTAATACAGTACTTGTAAAGTAAAAAAAAAGACCCTTATGCCACGTACACATGAGCGGACTTTTCGACTGATTAGGTCTGACAGTCTTTCCGATGGACTTTGCAGCGTACGTCCGCCGGATTTTCAAACGAACGGACTTGGACACACACGATCACACCAAAGTCCGACTGATTCGTACCTGATGACGTACGACCGGACTAAAATAAGGAAGTTGACAGCCAGTACCCAATAGCTGCCCTAGCGTTGGTTTTAGTCCGTCGGACTAACATACAGACGAGCGGATTTTTCGACCGGACTCGAGTCCGTCGGAAAGATTTGAAACATGTTTTATTTCTAGGTCCGTCTGACTTTTCGGAAAAAAAAGTCCGCTGGAGCCCACACACGATCGCCGGACCAAGTCTGCCAGAAAATCTGCTCGTGTGTACGCGGCATTAGATGCACATGCCGTCTGAACAAAATGAAAGCTCATCTTTGAAATCATCTTTGACTCCGCCTACACCATATGAATGCACAATAAACACACTGTTTTTGGCTATTTATAATTTAATTTGAATCGCTCTTCGGAAAATGTTTTCTTTTTTTAGTCATGTGACTGGTACAGCACCATTCAGGGCCAGCCAGACACAGACTCATACTGCAGTAATAGAAGCCCCTCCCAAAGGTTTTTTCCTGCAAATGCCAAAGAATAGGGAAGGATCATGTGACCACACAACAGTGCTGCAGGAATAAAATACTTACAGGGTTAAAGAAAAAAAATACAGTGGCATGATATATGATTTATGTGAATAAATTATGGCATTAAGAATTATGTTTAGTATCACTTTAAATCGATTGTAAAGCGATTTAAAAAAAAAAAATAACAAACATGTTATACTTACCTCCTCTGTGCAGTGGTTTTGCACAGAGCAGCCTGGATCTTCCTCTTCTCAGGTCCCTGGCTGAAGTTCCTGGCCACTCTCTCTCCTGTCGAGTGTCCCCACAGCAAACAGCTTGCTTGCTATGGGGGCACCCGAGTGGAGCTGCAGCTCTGTGTGTCCATTCAGACACAGAGCTGCCATTTGGCTCCACCCCCTCTCTCTCCTGATTGGCTTACTGGCTTTGATTGACAGCAGCAGAAGAGAATGGTGCCGCTGCTGTGTCTCAGCCATTCAGGAGGGAGAGCCCCGGATGGCTGAGGGAGTTATGGACATCGCTGGATAGAGATGGGGCTCAGGTAACTATTAGGCAGTGCTGTGGCGGCTGCTACACACAGAAGGCTTTTTATCTTAATGCATAGAATGCATTAAGATAAAACAATTTCTGCTTTTACAACTCCTTAAAGGTTAAAGGGCGGCTCTGAACTTCATTTGGCAGAGGTCCTTTAAATGACAGGGTGCAAGGTAAAGGGTAAGTTTAGGGTTAGGTTAAATTCCATCTCCAACCAAAACATTTTGTATCTATTGCTGTTTGTGACTTATTGCTAAGGAAGTGATTGGAAATCCCTCAAGCAGGGACACGAACAACAAAAATTAGCAGAGCTGGAAAGACTTGACAATGGTTTTTATTTCTTTTTAATGCCTTTCTGTGCCAGTGACAACCTTTTCCCTCATTTTTGTTTGGGTATCATAGGGACAAGAAAAGAGGGAAAATCCGACCAATAGGGTCACAGACATAAATAAAAATCTGAGCAAAAATTCAACTCTTATTAAACTAAATTAAAGTTTTTGTCTGGCGTTTCTTTTTTAAATCGACCCTTTTGCTAAACCAACATTTACAGGAAAGCTGTAAATCTTTTGATACTTACCTCTTCTGCTGCTTGTGCTGTTGAAAGCCTTTCCAGTACGGAATATTCAACTCCTCAATTTTTCTGGGAAACCAACACTTTCACCTTTTGTTTCTGTAGCACTGATTGGTTCCTCCTCCGACTTTAATGGCACTACTGTTTTTACTTGTTTCAATTCTTCCTTTCCATCTCAGCGCTGCTGGTCACTTTACTGTATTTATGGAAGAGCAGTCTAGAACATGACTTCCAACTGCCCCCCCCCCCTCCCCTCCTCTTCCTTGTAATTTAAATGGGAGATGCTCTGTGGTCCTCAGAGATAGCTGTAAACAATGTAGCTGATAAAAATACAATACAGGCAGAGAAAATAGAAAGTTATAGACTGGCAAGATTTCTCTAAGGATCAATAGTTGTTTTTTTTTGCACCTATTGAACAGACATAACAAAATATGTTTACTACTCCAAAACGAAACAAGTAAAAGAAGTTCATTTCTAGGGTTTACATACTCCTTAACTTTGCATTTCTTTTTTTTTTTTAATTGTATTTTTATTGATGTTTTGACAATAGGACAAAACATAAATGAGAGGTAAACCGTACGGGAGCTCATTCGTAAGTCCATGTTTGCATCTTTGAAAGTTCACAACTCGAAGGTTCGTATGTAGGGGACTTACTGTACAATCAAAACATGTAACAAACAGGTGTATATAAAAAAACACTAATCGACTATTACATATAATCCGAGAAGAATACATTCAATGAACAGCAGGTTTTTAGAGATTAGTTAGGAACAGAAAGCGGATGTTAACCATCATAAAGATATTCACGCCAATGACATAGTGACTATAAGCTTTCCAAAAGTAATGCAATGCCTCCGATACGGAAAGATAGTTACTGAGTGGCAGAAAGGATCAATGAACTATGAGAGCACTCACCAGCACCCTCACAGTTCATTGAGAACTACAAGCCATCGGCCACAGAGGATGACGGTACTTGTAGTTCATTCATTCACAGAACTCTAAACCCAGAACGCCATGAGGGATAGAGCCCTGCATGGCCATGCTGTTTTAAATTCTGACAGTGGGTGTGGGGAGAAGATCCCCCACTAACTGTCATAGGGGGGGATCTGGGAAGGGGGAGGGGGGCACGAGAGGAGACAGGAGCTGGAACATGTTACATGTTACACCCTAAATACAGATGGAACATGTCCCAAAGTTGAACTTATCCTTTAAGGCTGGGTTTACACTATTGCAAATTGGATGTGGGTTTCCCCACAACCAATTCGCATAGCAGGAGATTGTGACCGGCTCTCTATGGAGCCAGTTCACACATCTCCGTAGCGGTTCCAGTGTGAATTGCACAGGAGCCTTGTGCGTCTTTTGCTCCATTTCAGGTCCGAATTCAGCCCAAAATTCAGGCTGAAATCAGACCTGAAACGGTGAATGGAGATGCACCTGACTCCTGCTGTGAGCCGCTGCGTTCTGTAGTGTGAACCCAGCCTAAAACTCTGAACTTGAAATAAAAGTGGATCCCATATTTGATTGAAATTACCTAGAGTTGGTTGCTGGAGTTATGTAAGATGCCCCCGATTTTAATTTTTTCTGCAATGGTGTTCAGAAGCTGGGTTCTAGACGGGGATGTAGAGGATCCACAGTTAAAAGAGATAAGCCTTCTGACTGCTGTTAAAACTTGTAGAGCTAATTGTTTAGAGAATTTTGAAGTGCCAGGGAAGGGTAGGCCCAGCAGGTAATTGAGGGGATCGGAAGGGAACAGGACCCCAAAGAGTTGTTCAAGAAGCTCTAACACTGCTTCCAAAACAGGGCTAATCATGGAGTCACAATCTACAAAAATGTTAAATGGTGTGCTCTTTTCTGACTTACTGCTCCAACAGATTCCTGATATGATTTAAAAGAACGAAGCACCTCATAGTTCAATAACAAAACATTACAATTTTCAAATATTCTCCTTATAGATCACACTTTGGGAAGATTTAGGTGCCATTTCCCAAATGTTATCTCATTGAGGTGTTGTAATAGGGTGTTGGAGTATTGTCTCCCATTTTCACATGTAGTGATGTGAGTCTCCAGGTATTGGAGAAGCAGCATGCCACAGCTTATATAAAATAGAAAGATAAATGAAGTTGGAAGGGACCCTGAGAACAGACCACTTCAAACTCAGTAGGCCTATCCAGTGTCAGTGAAGGCCATATGGAGCTGAAGAAATGTTTAAACTGTAAATAAGAATAGAATCAGTGGCGGAACTACCGCCATAGCAACCCACGCAGTCGCTATGGGGCCCGCGATCGCTATGGGGCCCCAGCCCGCTGCCGAGTGGGGCCCTCAGCCGGGCCCTCGGCATCGGCAAGCTCCTGAGTAGGGACAGAATAACCGGCGCCATCCCCGTCCCAGCGGCGTGACGTCGCTCGGCCAGAGCCGCCATGGGAGGAGAGGCGAGAACTACTGCAACCTGCAAGCACGAGGAGCCAGGTAGCGCCGCCAAGGAGGAACCTCAATACACCGGTCCGTGACCCACTATTGCAGAGAGCCAGAGACAGAGTCAGCGAATCGATCATTCACATTTCCAGGCACAACTAAATTAAGCTGATGCAGCCACCCAGTGATGCCATGCAGTCTGAAGAATACGAACTGTCTTTAGACTGTGACTTTGATTTTTGTAATATGCAGCATGGCAGGGGGAGGGGGGTAAATGTCCTGCACTGTAACTGACTGCTGTATTAATGTCCTGCAGGCTGCACTGGTTACAGTCACTAATGAATGATTTTACTGGTCACTGATGAATGAATTTACTGGTCACTGAGGAATGAATTTACTGGTCACTGAGGAATTAATTTGCTGGTCACTGATGAATGAATTTACTGGTCGCATTCACTGATGAATGAATTTACTGGTCACGGTCATAGATGAATGAATTTACTAGTCGGAGTCACTGATGAATGAATTTACTGGTCACGGTCATAGATGAATGAATTTACTGGTCGCAGTCACTGATGAATGAATTTACTGGTCACGGTCATAGATTAATGAATTTACTGGTCACTGATGAATGAATTTACTGGTCACGGTCACTGATGAATAAATTTACTGGTCACTGATGAATGAATTTACTGGTCATGGTCACTGATGAATGATTTTACTGGTCATGGTCACTGATGAATGAATTTACTGGTCACGGTCACTGATGAGTGAATTTACTGGTCACGGTCACTGATGAATGATTTTACTGGTCACGGTCACTGATGAATGATTTTACTGGTCACGGTCACTGATGAATGAATTTACTGGTCACAGACACTGAAGAATTAGAAGTACTGTGCCGCATGAGTGTGATAAGCTGTTGTTCAATTCAATTAGTTTTTTTTTGGGGGGGGGGGGCTGTTTGCAGGGGGGGGGCCCATACAACATTTTGCTATGGGGCCCTGTGATTTCTAGTTACGCCCCTGAATAGAATAGTCATACAGGGAGTTTTTACTAGCTCTCAGCTCTTCAAATGATTTCAGTCTAGATTTCACTGGGTTAACTAAATGCTCAAATTGGAATAAACATGCTTGGGTCCATTAAAACATTTGGAGGTGGGATAGACTGATGAGGATCACTGGATTAAATACATTAGTTAGAAGCAAATATTTTTGAATGAGAGAGTATTTTCGCTGATAGGTTTTCCAGATGGAGCTAGTAAATAGCATAGGAACAAGAAGTCAAGGTTTCGGTGATCTAAGTGGACAGACTAGCTCAGTCCAAATCAGAGAGTTGGGAAGTACGGGGAAAGCTTTCATTATTCGATCTCTGTCCAACAATTAGGAGGGCGTAAAGTAAACCAAGAAATAATATGTTTTAAATGAGTGGTAAAAAATATTGTAGTGTTTAAAAAGATCATAAGCTCCCAGCCCTCCTTTAGTTTTCAATGATTGTAAACCCAGCGGATTGAACAAAAAACACGAACAGTTCCGGGTGGAGCAGCCGTACTAATGATTGGACGTTAGTGCAGCAATCTCCCCTGCTGATTTTTTGTGTTCTGACAGGGGGACGCCCCACCGCCAGAACACTCTGTTCAGCGCTCTCAGCCAATGGCTAATGGCTGGTCAAGTGCTTTTTTTCCAGCTTGCTTGCCTGACAGAAGCCAGCCAAAGAGTTGGCTTCTGTGGGACCGGCTGCTATACACAGGGGATGATGTCACCCCAACATTTAGCCTGTGTGTGTACTAGGCTTAAAACTGAACTCGCTATTCTATGGGATGCATAGCCTCAAATAAAATTAGTGCACATTCTTTGGATATTACGTAGGTAAGACATAGATGCCAGCACAGGAAGAGTCTCTAATAGATGCAAAAGCGTTGATAACACAGACATCCTAATAACATTAATACATCCTATAAGTGACAAATGATAGGAATTCCATTGTCTCAGGGAGCTATGTATCTCTCTGAACAACGGTGGGAAGTTAGCTGTAAACAGACCTGAATACTGTATTTGGGGGTGAGATGCACTCCCAGGTACTTTATAGAGTCCTTACACCAGCGATACTGATATTGAATCTGGAGATGTAGAAGCTGGGTTTCAGGGTTGTTAAGAGGGAGGGCCTCTGTTTTTGTTGCAATAATCTTATTCCCAGAGAGCTTGCTAAATGCGTTCAGTAAGGAGTGTAAATTTGGAAGGGAAATGAGAGGATCAGTATTGGTTAACAAGAAATCATCTGCAAACAGGGAGATCTTATATTCTTTATGTTTCACCTCATGTAGTTCTTTTTTTTTTAAGTACTTGTATATTTCATATTGCTGGTTTCATATTCTTCTTTTGGTACCCTATTGTAAAAGATTTTGTGTCTACATAAATCATTAATAGTAATAATAACATACTTACTACCACAACATGGACAGCTTTATATAAACTAAGGACACAGATGGTCAATGGAAAAATGATAACCAGCTAAAATCACTATGTTTACTGAAATGTGCGCCATTACTTTTACACAGGGTTGCCAGGTGTTGCTGAGTTCCATAAGGCCTCTTGCACAAGGCCATTAACATATCTGATAACCAGACCTGGACTGCTCTATCCAAGCACATGCTCTAAAAATTCAAGCAGCTGTTGTTAGTGTCAGAGCTACTAAAAAACCATTTCCTCCTGTAGTGATAAATACCCCTAGCAGTATGCCTAGCAGTGATAATACAATCACACTGTTCCAGGAAAGGATTTACAAAATCTTAAATACACAGACGTGGGCATCAAAATATATATATATATATATATATATATATATATATATATATATATATATATATATATATATATATATATATATATATATATATATATATATAAATAAATAACGCACACTGAGATGGCCCTGGGAGAAAGCTTCATTTCTAAAAGATCAGCTGTCTCTCTGATTCTGATAACTGCATAGCTCCCAATTGCCCCTCATTTGAGACCAAATCCCCCTGTCCCTCATACGGCCTCAGTTGCCCCTCCTTTTGGTCTGATGTGTACATCTCTATACAGAATGTACTATTTTATTATCAAAAGTGTTGTGCTGCTCTAAACCCTTAATCCAACATCTATATGACTGCATTTATTATTTTGAAAAGACAATATAAAGGAAAAATAGAGGTAAAATGCACCAATCATTTTTTGCATATTAGATCTTTGTGGTCCACGTAACTAGGGCCGTGGCAGTGACCTGTCTTTTGCCTACATTCTGTGTGCAAATAGGTTTTCCTCAAAGGTGTGTGCGCAGCCTATTGCATTAGGGAGTGCACCTTGAAGCGTAAGCACACATGCGTGTGTGTGCGCATATATATATATATATATATATATATATATATATATATATATATATATATATATATATATATATATATATATATATATATATATATATATATATATATATATATATATATATATATATATATATATATATATATATACACAGTGGCGTCACTAAGGGGTGGCTTTTGGGGCTATAGCCCCGAATCTGGGGCCCATAGCCCCAAGTCTCTGCAGGGGTCCCCAAGGGGAGGGGAGGCTCTCTGGGGACCCTGATGCAAAGAGGAAGCTCTCTGGGGACCCTATTTTAAGGGAGAGGCTCTCTGGGGACCCTGATTTAAGGGGGGGCTCTCTGGGAACTCTGATGTAAGTATGACTTTTATTACTACTCTGCTATGGGCTCTAGCCCCAGATCTTTTGTAGACCTAGCAATGCCCCTGTGTGTGTGTGTGTGTGTGTGTGTGTGTGTGTGTGTGTGTGTATATATATATGTATATATATATGTGTGTATATATATATATGTATATATATATATATGTATATATATGTATATGTATATATATATATATGTATATATATGTATATATATATATATATATATATATATACAGGGGGTCCCCGGGTTACAAACAAGTTAGGGACTGTAGGTTTGTTCTTAAGTTGAATCTGTTTGTAAGTCGAAACAGGTACATTTTTTAAGTGTAGCTCCAGCCAAAAAAACTATTTTTAAGCTTTTTGGATAGCATAGGGAAGGGTTAACACCCCTGTAACATTTGTTTTGCTGTGTGTGCCCCTGTTCAGAAGATTTCACCTCACTTTCTGTCCCAATGACAATTGGATTTTGAAAATTTTGGGTTGTTGTGGAAACAAGCCTTGGAGATAAAGCATCAGTGGAGGTACCTTTTCCCAATAATAGCTCTTACAGGAGTGAATTTCCCTTCCTAGGTGTAGATTTCCTCTCACTTCCTGTTGTCTCCCTCTGTTTGTAAGTAGGAGTCGTTTGTAAGTCGGATGTTTGTAACTAGGGGACCCCCTGTATACAGTATCTCAAAAAAGTGAGTACACCGCTCACATTTTTGTAAAAATGTTATTATATCTTTTCATGTGACAACACAGAAAAAAATGACACTTTGCTACAATGTAAAGTAGGGAGTGTACAGCTTGTATAACAGTGTAAATTTGCTGTCCCCTCAAAATAACTCAGCCATTAATGTCTAAAACGCTGGAAACAAAAGTGAGTACACCCCTAAGTAAAAATGTCCAAATTGGGCCCAAAGTGTCAATATTTTGTGTGGCCACCATTATTTTCCAGCACTGCCTTAACCCTCTTGGGTATGGCGTTCACAAGAGATTCACAGGTTGCCACTGAAGTCCTCTTCCACTCCTCCATGATGACATCACGGAGCTGGTGGATGTTAGAGACCTTGCGCTCCTCCACCTTCCGTTTGAGGATGTCCCACAGATGCTCAATAGGGTTTAGGTCTGGAGACCTGCTTGGTCCATCATCTTTACCCTCAGCTTCTTTAGCGAGGCAGTGGTTGTCTTGGAGGTGTATTTGGAGTCGTTATCATGTTGAGATACTGCCCTGCCGCCCAGTCTCTGAAGAGAGGGGATCATGCTCTGCTTCAGTATGTCACAGTACATATTGGCATTCATGGTTCCCTTCATGAACTGTAGCTCCCCAGTGCCGGCAGCACTCATGCAGCCCCAGACCATGACACTCCCACCACCATGCTTGACTGCAGGCAAGACACACTTGTCTTTGCACTCCTCACCTGGTTTCCGCCACACATGCTTGAAGCCATCTGAACCAAATAAGTTTATCTTTGTCTCATCAGACCACAGGACATGGTTCCAGTAATCCATGTCCTTAGTCTGCTTATCTTCAGCAAACTGTTTGCTGGCTTTCTTGTGCATCATCTTTAGAAGAGGCTTCCTTCTGGGACGACAGCCATGCAGACGAATTTGATGCAGTGTGCGGCATATGGTCTGAGCACTGACAGGCTGACCCCCCACCCCTTCAAAGTCTGCAGCAATGCTGGCAGCACTCATACGTCTATTTCCTAAAGACAACCTTTGGATATGACGTTGAGCACATGCACTCAACTTCTTTGGTCGACCATGGCGAGGCCTGTTCTGAGTGGAACTTGTACACTCACTACTTTACATTGTAGCAAAGTGTCATTTCTTCAGTGTTGTCACATGAAAATATATAATAAAATATTTACAAAAATGTGAGGGGTGTACTCACTTTTGTGAGATACTGTATGTGTATGTGTATATATACAGTGGGGACTGAAAGTATTCAGACCCCCTTAAATTTTTCACTCTTTGTTATATTGCAGCCATTTGCTAAAATTATTTAAGTTCATTTTTTTCCTCATTAACCACCTCAATACAGGGCACTTACACCCCCTTCCTGCCCAAGCCATTTTTCAGTTTTCAGCGCTGTCGCACTTTGAATGACAATTGCGCGGTCATGTTACACTGCACCTTAATTAAATTTTTTGCATTTTTTTCCCCACAAATAGAGCTTTCTTTTGGTGGTATTTGATCACCTCTGCGGTTTTTATTTATTGCGCTATAAACAAAAGAAGAGGGACAATTTTGAAAAAACACAATATTTTTTACTTTTTGCTATAATAAATATCCATTTTTTTTTTTTTTTTAACAAATTTTTTCCTCAGTTTAGGCCGATACGTATTCTTCTACATATTTTTGGTAAAAAAAAATTGCGATAAGCGTATATTGATTGGTTTGCGCAAAAGTTATAGCGTCTACAAAATACGGGATAGATTTATAGCATTTTTATTATTTATTTATTTTTTACTAGTAATGGCGGCGATCTGCAATTTTTATTGTGACTACGATATTGCGGCGGACACATCGGACACTTTTGACACATTTTTGGGACCATTCACATTTATACAGCGATCAATGCTATAAAATTGCATTGATTACTGTGTAAATGTGACTGGCAGGGAAGGGGTTAACACTAGGGGGCGCTCGAGGGGTTAATGTATGACCTAAGGAGGTGATTCTAACTGTGGGGGGAGGGGACTGACTGGGGGAGGTGACCGATCGGTGTCCCTATGTACAAGGGACACACCATCGGTCTCCTCTCCTCTCTGACAGGACGTGGATCTGTGTTTACATTCACAGATCCACGCTCCTGCTCTGTTACCCGGCAATCGCGGGTGCCCGGCGGACATCGCGGCCGCCGGGCACGCGCACCGGGTCCCGAGTGACGCAGCGGGCGCGCGCGCGCGCCCCCTAGTGGCTCGGGAGGGCGAGGACGTCATATGACGCCCACTCAGAACAATAGGCTTACCGTCCGGCCGTCATATGACGGTGGGCGGTAGGCTAGTGGTTAATGTACACACAGCACCCCATATTGACAGAAAAACACAGAATTGTTTACATTTTTGCAGATTTATTAAAAAAGAAAAACTGAATTATCACATGGTCCTAAGTATTCAGACCCTTTGCTCAGTATTTAGAATAAGCACCTTTTTGATCTAATACAGCCATGAGTCTTTTTGGAAAAGATGCAACAAGTTTTTCCCACCTGGATTTGGGGATCCTCTGCCATTCCTCCTTGCTGATCCTCTCCAGTTCTGTCAGGTTGGATGGTAAACGTTGGTGGACAGCCATTTTTAGGTCTCTCCAGAGATGCTCAATTAGGTTTAAGTCAGGGCTCTGGCTGGGTCATTCAAAAACAGTAACGGAGTTGTTGTGAAGCCACTCCTTCATTTTAGCTGTGTGCTTAGGGTCATTGTCTTGTTGGAAGATAAACCTTCGGCCCAGTCTGAGGTCCTGAGCACTCTGGAGAAGGTTTTCGTCCAGGATATCTCTCTACTTGGCCGCATTCATCTTTCCCTCGATTGCAACCAGTTGTCCTGTCCCTGCAGTTGAAAAACACCCCCAAAGCATGATGCTGCCACCACCATGCTTCACTGTTGGGACTGTATTGGACAGGTGATGAGCAGTGCCTGGTTTTCTCCACACATACCGCTTAGAATTAAGGCCAAAAAGTTCTATCTTGGTCTCATCAGACCAAAGAATCTTATTTCTCACCATATTGGAGTCCCTCAGGTGTTTTTGAGCAAACTCCATGCGGGCTTTCATGTGTCTTGCACTGAGGAGAGGCTTCCGTCGGGCCACTCTGCCATAAAGCCCCGACTGGTGGAGGGCTGCAGTGATGGTTGACTTTCTACAACTTTCTCCCATCTCCGGACTGCATCTCTGAAGCTCAGCCACAGTGATCTTTGGGTTCTTCTCTACCTCTTTCACCAAGGCTCTTCTCCCCCGATAGCTCAGTTTGGCCGGACGGCCAGCTCTAAGAAGGGTTTTGGTCATCCCAAACGTCTTCCATTTAAGGATTATGGAGGCCACTGTGCTCTTAGGAACCTTAAGTGCAGCAGAATTTTTTTTGCAACCTTGACCAGATCTGTGCCTTGCCACAATTCTGTCTCTGAGCTCTTCAGGCAGTTCCTTTGACCTCATGATTCTCATTTGCTCTGACATGCACTGTGAGCTGTAAGGTCTTATATAGACAGGTGTGTGCCTTTCCTAATCAAGTCCACTTAGTAAAATCAAACACAGCTGGACTCAAATGAAGGTGTAGAACCATCTCAAGGATGATCAGAAGAAATGGACAGCACCACAGTTAAATAAATGAGTGTCACAGCAAAGGGTCTGAATACTTAGGACCATGTGATATTTCAGTTTTTCTTTTTTAATAAATCTGCAAAAATGTCAACAATTCCGTGTTTTTCTGTCAATATGGGGTGCTGTGTGTACATTAATGAGGAAAAAAAAAAATAACTTAAATGATTTTAGCAAATGGCTGCAATATAACAAAGAGTGAAAAATTTAAGGGGGTCTGAATACTTTCGGTCCCCACTGTGTGTATATATATATATATATATACACATACACATAGTTAAGGAGTGCGATATGTACAGGGCGTAGCATTAATAAGTGCACTATCTACAGGGTGTAGAGTTAAGAAGTGAGCTATGTACAGGGTGCTGGGCTCAAGGGTGTACTATGTACAGGACTCAGGGCTCAGGAGTACGCTATGTACAGGTTGCAGAGTTAAGGAATGCGCTATGTACAAGGTTCAGGCTTAAAGAGTGCACTATATACAGTATATATACACAGGGTGCACTGCTCAGAAGTATGCCATGTAGAGAATGCAAAGTTAAGGAATGCAAATCTTACAGGCCAGTCTACCACCCCCCTTCCCCAGTACAGAGCTCTCCCCCCAAACCAGAACTTTGCTTCCAATACAGGGCTATCCTTTTACCGCAAATCCTCTCTACCCTACCTAAAGAATACTGGAGATAGCAGAGAAGGGCAGCTTCTGAAGTGCAGCTAAAACTTACAGTAGCAGTGTGCTGGCTGCAAGCGGGGGCTTTAGGAGGAGACACTAGAGCAGGGGTAATGAATCAAAATTCAAGAAGGTCTGGTTGCTAAAATTTTCTTCTGGGCAAAGTCCAAATCTCTCTTTAATAAAACATAAAATTAGGCCAATCACATCCAATTTTCAAGTAAAAGAGAACAGAATCACCTTACATAAGGTTTCCCTATCAGAGTATCTCTCAGATCAGTCACCCCATCAGTATCCCCTTAAATCAGATGACCCCATCAGAGTGCCCCCTTACATAAGGTTTCCACATCAGAGTGTTGCCCTACATAAGGTGTCCCCATCAAAGTACCCCCCATAGATCAGTTGGCCCATCACAGTGCCCCCTTACATCAGGTGTCCCCATCAGAGTACCCCCACATATCATTTGCCCTATCAGAGTGCTCCTTTACATCAGGCGTCCCCATCAGAGTGCCCCTTAGATAAGTTGTCCCCACTGGAGTACCCTCTTAGATCAGTTTCCCCATCATAGTACTCCCTTATATCAAGTGTCCCCATCAGAGTGCCCCCAAACATTAATTTGCCCCATCAGAGTGCCCCGTTACATAATGTGTCCCCATTAGAGAGCCCTCTTACATCAGATTCCCCCATCAGAGCCCTCCTACATCAGATTCCCCTATCGGAGCCCCCATACATCAGATTTCCCCCATTAGAGTCCCCATACATCTGATTCCCCCATCAGAGCCCCCATAAATAGAATTCCCTCATCAAAGTTCCCAATACATCACATACCTCCATCAGAGCTCCCTTAAAACAGATCCCCCATCAGAGCCCCCTTACAACAGAATCCTCCACCATCAGAGCCCCCCTTACATCAGATTCCCCCATCAGAGCCACCCTTACGATCTAATTCCCTCATCAGAGTGCCCTCATACATTTGACTCCCCCATCAGAGCCCCTATACATCAGATTCCCCTATTAGAGTGCACTTACATTAGATTCCCCCATCAGAGCCCCCTTACATCAGATTCCCCCATTAGAGTCCCCATACATCAAATTCCCTCATCAGAGTGCCCAAATACAACAGATACCTCCACCAGAGCCCTCTTAAAAATAAATCAGACATAAATATAAGAATAAAAATATCTAAATATAAAGTCCCACAATTGTGAAAAAAATGTGCTCATGCTCAAATTCCAAATAGACAGATCGGTGCTCCACTGCTTAGTGTTCAGACCAGCCCCGCATGGATGTACACTCACCCTAGATGTTGACCACCTATCTCTAGTGTGGTCACTTGCACTTTGTGGGGAAACAGACCCCTGGATGATATCTTTACTGGCCAGCCACAATGCAGATACTCCTCCAATGATAGGGAGAAAAATGACAGAGGGGGAGCCCATAGCGTAAAACCTTTTTATTGATTAAAAAATTGCAGTAAACGAACGTAGGTACACGCGCATGCTCTGGTGCCTATATCCTTGCACCTGGTGTGTTCAGCATGTGTATGTCAAGGTTAATGATCCGGCTGGCATCCACTGGATACCGCTCAGTTGCGGTTTTGGCTTGGTTCCCTGGATTGATTCCTCGGGCAGATGTGGTGTTGCGATGTCACGATCAAGCCTCGATGCGTTTCAGCCAATAGGAATGGCCGTCGTCAGGAAGCTCCCCCCTCTGTCATTTTTCTCTGTCTATTTTGAATTTGAGCACAAGCACATTTTTTCACAATTGTGAGACTTTATTTTTATTAATTTTTATTTTTATATTTATGTCTGATTTATTTCTTCTGATTTAGATTTACTAATTAGCCAAACGCGGTGTCTGTTTATATTTTGACAAATGTTTCATAGTTGGTAAGGTTGAATAAAGACACAAGTCCATCCAGTTCAACGTGTGGGGGTGTGTATGTATTATGTCTCTACCCCAGCCTATAGCTCATGTACATTCTATATGTATCTATCTATATGTACATTATGTCCGCTAAGATGCCCATCTAAAAAATTTTTTTAAATTATCCACACTTCCTGCTGATGCCACCAATTGTGGAAGGGAGTTCCACATCCTTACTGCTCTTAATGTAAATAACCTCCTACGCAGTCTAAGGTTAAAGTCCACCTTAATACAAAAAATAAATAAATAAATTTGCATTTATTATTTTTTGTAATAGGAGCCTGGAAAGCATTGCACCTGAGATCAGCAGATCGTTGATGCCATGCAGGTCGCCTACCCAACGTCAATGCATCTGCTTGCCCGTACATTCCGTACAGGTAAGCCAATACTCGCCGGCAGGAAGACTCGGTGAACTACCACAGCGCTCCACAGTGCCGTGGTAGTTAATTGAGAAGCCGCGCTGTTTTCAAAACAGTGTTTTCAAACAGTGACAGCTAGTATGGGGAACTTCTCCCCATACTGCTGCCACAGGGATGGGTGGCGGCTGCAGCACTGAAAACATGTTACATGTTCCACCCTAAAATCGAGTGGAACATGTTACATGTTCCCAAAGGTGAACTTATCTTTTAAACTACTTCTTGTCCAACTTCATTGAGTGGCCACATGTCTTCTTAAGGGACCTGAGACTGAATAGTTTTCTCCCTAATCACCATTTAGATATTTGTACATTGTGATCATGTCTTTTCTCAAGCAACTCTTCTTCAGGGAGACTAATGCCGCGTACACACGGTCGTACTTTTCGTCTACAAAAGTCGGACAGCCTGTCCGACAGACTTCCGGCAGACTTTCGGTGGACTTGCGGCGGACTTGCGGCCTACTTTCTAACGAACGGACTTGCCTACACACGACCACACAAAAGTCTAACGGATTCGTACGTGATGACGTACACCGGACTAAAATAAGGAAGTTCATAGCCAGTAGCCAATAGGTGCCCTAGCGTGGCTTTTTGTCCGTCGGACTAGCACACAGACGAGCGGATTTCGGGGTCCGTCGTAGTTACGAAGTAAAGTTTTAAAACATGTTTCAAATCTAAAGTACGTCGGATTTGAGGCTAAAAAAGTCAGTTGAAAGTCCGGAGAAGCCCACACACGATCGGATTACCAGCCAGCTTTAGTCCATCAGCGTCCGTTGGACTTTTGTAGACGAAAAGTAGGACCGTGTGTACGCGGCATAAGTTTGTGCCTAGCCATTATCCATAGCTGAGATCTTTCGGCCCCTATTAGCTTTGTTGCCCTTCTTTAGACACTCTCCAGTTACAGCACATCATTCCTGAGGACTGGTGACCTGAACTAGACAGCATACTCCAAGACGTGGCTGAACCATTGTTTTGTTAAGCAGTAGAATTATAGTTTTATGGGATAGCAGACAGCAGGAATTTAAATAAAAAATAAACACACTCACACTATCTTAGGATAAAATTATGACCACGGCCTTTATTATTGTTGGCTTTAATAAATAAATAGACTTTTATTTTCATTTAAAAACACGTAAACAGCTCAGCCACTACGACTCTAGCTGTATCATCAAAAGAAGAGGGGAATCACCCCATAACACAAACATTCACTTCAAATAATATCAACACTTTTATTAACCACTTCAATACAGGGCAATTAGACACCTTCCTGCCCAGACCAATTTTCAGCTTTCAGCGCTGTCACAGTTTAAATGACAATTGCGCGGTCATACATCACTGTACCCAAACTAAATTTTTATCATTTTGTTCCCACAAATAGAGCTTTCTTTTGGTGGTATTTGATCACCTCTGCGGTTTTTATTTTTTGCTAAACAAATAAAAAAAGGCCGAGAATTTTGAAAAAATAAAAGTTTTGCTTTTGTTTCTGTTATAAAATTTTGTAAATAAGTAAGTTTTCTCTTTCACTGATGGGCACTGATAAGGCAGCACTGACAGGTACTGATAAGGCGGCACCGATGAGGTGGCACCAATGAGCGGGCACTGACGATGGGCACTGATATGCAGCACTGTAGGCACTGGTAGGCGGCACTGATGGGTGGCACTGATATGCAGCACTGATGGGCATTGATAGGCGGCACTGATGGGCACTCATGGGTGGCACTGGTGGGCACTGATGGGCAATGATAGGCGACACTGATGGGCATTGAAAGGCTGCAAAGATGGGTTCTTATGGGTGGCACTGATAGGCGGCACTGCTGGGCACTGATGGGCTCTGATAGGCGACACTGATGGGCACTGAAAGGCTGCAAAGATGGGTTCTTATGGGTGGCACTGATAGGCGGCACTGCTGGGCACTGATAGGCGGCACTGCTGGGCACTGATAGGCGGCACTGCTGGGCACTGACAGGCGGCACTGCTGGGCACTGATAGGTGGCACTGCTGGGCACTGATAGACGGCACTGATGGGCACTGATAGGCGACACTGATGGGCATTGATATGTGCCACTGATGGGCACTGATATGCGGCACTGATAGGCATCCCTGGTGGCATTGGCAGTGGTAGGCATTGTGAGTGGGCACTGATTGGCAGCTGCCTGGGCATTAATTGGCAGCTGCTTGGGCACAGATTAGTATTTCCCTGGGGGTCTAGGGGCATACCTGGTGGTCCAGCGTGGTGGCCATCCTGGTGGTCCTGGGCGGGATCCGAGGAGGGGGCTGTGCTGATAAACAATCAGCACAGACCCCCACTGTCAGGAGAGCAGCCGATCGGCTCTCCTCTACTCGCATCTGTCAGACGCGAGTGAGGAAAAGCTAATCACCGGCTCTTCCCCGCGGCTTAATATCCTGAAGACGTCATATGACGCCCAGTCAGGATATTGAAACCACTTTGCCACTGTCATCCTGCTACATGGCGGGCGGCAAGTGGTTAAAGAGGGAGTCCACCTAAAAAAAAATTATTAAAAGCCAGCAGCTACAAATACTGCAGCTGCTGACTTTTAATAAATGGACACTTACCTGTCCTGGAGTCCAGAGATGTCAGCAGCCGAAGCCGATCAATCGCTCGGCTCTCGGCTGCTTCCGCCGCCATTCTCTGTGAGGGAAAAAGGAAGTGAAGCGTTGCGGCTTCACTTCCCGGTTCCCTACTGCGCATGCGTGAGTCGCGCTGCGTATCCTAAGTGGTCCCATGCATCTCCTGGGACCTGTGTGTTTCCCAGGAGATAGCGGGGGGGGTGTGTGGGAAGGGGCGTGACTCCCTCGGGAAGTGTAGTAGACAGGTATCTGCACCCCCCTCCCCCCTGAAAAGTGCCAATTGTGGCACCAGAGGGGGGGGGGGGGATTCAGATGAGTGGAAATTCCACTTTTGGGTGGAACTCTGCTTTAATAAATATATTCAATTTTAAAATATGTAATAAATAAGGTGACACTGCCACATAATAAAATAGCCGTGACTGGAGAGGGAGAGGGAGGGAACACCACATCTTGCTGCTACTGAGGCGACTGGAATCTGGGGCTCGGAACCCCCTTTTTATTTGAAATTCTCACAAATCCCCCTAAACTGCCCAGATACAGTGGTCAGCTAACCTCTGCAGCAAACAGGGACCAATCAGGAAACGTCACGCATTTTTCTAACCTGAGGGGTTCCTAGAAACCCCGCTGCCGCAATCCCATGAGGGGGGGCTTATAGCTGTTTCCCCCCTTTTCCTTTCATTTCTTGAGTAAATACTCTTTTAAATGCATGCTAATAGTCTGCTGGCCTTGCTTGCTGTAGCTTGGCATTGCATGCTATTGCTGAGTCTGTCATCTACTAGGAACCCCAGATCCATTTCCATTCTCGATTCCTCCAGAGATACTCCCCCTAGCGTGCAACTTGCATTCATGTTTTTAGCTTCCAAGTGCATTACTGTACATTTTCCTAAATTCAACATCATTTTCTATGTAGCTGCCCACTCTATTTTATGGAGGTGTTCTTGTGAAGTTGCAATAACCTGTTGTGAAGTTGTTACCCTGCTTAGCTTTGTATCATCTGCAAAAACTAAGATTTAACTATTTATTCCCACCTCTTTGTCTTTTATGAACAAGGTAAAGCGGAGTTCCACCCAAAAGCAGAACTTTCGCTTTAAGCACTCCTCACTCCCTTACATGCCACAAAAAACACGGTCAAAAAACACAGTCACTTCCAGCGCTAATAGGTCTTCCAAGGTGAGGAGTAACAAATGTCAGAAAAAAAGTTGGTGTGAAAGGTATATATGGTATCCCAGAACTAGGTGGTTGCTGCCTTCCTCAGATGGGGTAATCCGAAAGGAACTACAAGAAAAACAGAAATGGAAGGCGCTATTACCACTATCTTTGGTAATGTACTAGGTGTGCGTGTCTTCCTTTACATGCCACATTTGACATGTAATTTTCGGGGGGGGGGGGGGCAGTGGGTGCCTAGTTTTGAGAGGGACTTCCTTTCCCACTTCCTGCTTCCGACTTCAGACCACCTAGGCAACTCCTCCTCTCCCCCTAGGTGGCCCCTCCCTCTCAGCAATCTTCTGGCACACGTCACAGGTCCCAGAAGATTGCGAAATTATAAAATAAAGAATAAGGCGCTATACATGTTCATATAAAAAAACTGGCACAAAGAAAACACTGCATCAAACTCAAATGTGCACATTAATGAGAAAATAAGCAAGCATAAAGTTCATAAGTGAATAAATCCCAACACCAAAACGGAATGCTCTGAGATAAAACTTCTAGATCTTCCACCATGAGTGTTAAGTATGAAGATGGCCACTCACCAGAGCTGTTTGACCCCTTTTTACAGGATGGTCAAAAAACACTTTGGGAACACCAGATTGGTTTCACTAATGGCATGAATCCACTCCAATGGCCACTCAGGAAGGAGCTAAAATGTAAAAATGACTCCACAGGAGACATGGATGAAAGTCTCATAGTGTAGTAATTTTTAATAAAGTAAAAACAGCAGCAATGATAGCAGTTACACTCACATGTGATAGTGCCTGGCCTGGCACTAGGTGTAAACAGCGTGTGTAAGTCAGCTGATCCCTGGGGGTAGCGTGCGTTCCACGTCTCACTCTGAGGGTGCAAAGCCTGGTGTGGGGTATCAAATATGGACCCGGAAATGACTGATCCTCCACTCCGACATATGTTTCGCCGTGAATGGCTCTTCCAGAAAATTGCCTGTCTGCTTGGACAGCGCAGTGCGACACTGGAGTGGTAAAAGGCAAGTTGGGGTGGTACAGGGCAGGTTGGGATGGCACAGGGCAGGTTGGAGCGGCACAGGGCAGGTTGGAGTGGCATAGGGCAGGTTGGGGTGGCTCAGGGCAGGTTGGAGTGGCACAGGACAAGTTGGGGTGGTACAGGGCAGGTTAGGGTGGCACAGGGCAGGTTGGAGTGGTATAGGGCAGGTTGGGGTGGTATAGGGCAGGTTGGGGTGGTACAAGGCAGGTTGGGTGTTATAGGGCAGGTTGGAGTGGCACAGGACAAGTTGGGGTGGTACAGGGCAGGTTGGAGTGGTATAGGGCAGGTTGAAGTGGTATAGGGCAGGTTGAAGTGGCACAGGGCAGGTTGGGGTTGTACAGGGCAGGTTGAAGTGGTATAGGGCAGGTTGGGGTGGCACAGGGCAGGTTGGGGTGGTATAGGGCAGGTTGGGGTTGCACAGGGCAGGTTGGGGTGGTATAGGGCAGGTTGAAGTGGTATAGGGCAGGTTGGGGTGGCACAGGGCAGGTTGTGGGGGTACAGGGCAGGTTGAAGTAGTATAGGGCAGATGGGGTGGCACAGGGCAGGTTGAAGTGGTATAGGGCAGGTTGGGGATGGCACAGGGCAGGTTGAAGTGGTATAGGGCAGGTTGGGGTGGCACAGGGCAGGTTGAAATGGCACAGGACAAGTTGGGGTGGTACAGGGCAGGTTAGGGTGGCACAGGGCAGGTTGGAGTGGTATAGGGCAGGTTGTGGTGGTATATTGGAAGGTTAGGGTGGTATATTGGCAGATTGGGGTGGTACAGGGCAGGTTGCGGTGGTACAGGGCAGGTTGGAGTGGTAAAAGGCAAGTTGGGGTGGTACAGGGCAGGTTGGAGTGGTAAAAGGCAAGTTGGGGTGGTACAGGGCAGGTTGGGATGGCACAGGGCAGGTTGGAGCGGCACAGGGCAGGTTGGAGCGGCACAGGGCAGGTTGGGGTGGCTCAGGGCAGGTTGGAGTGGCACAGGACAAGTTGGGGTGGTACAGGGCAGGTTAGGGTGGCACAGGGCAGGTTGGAGTGGTATAGGGCAGGTTGGGGTGGTACAAGGCAGATTGGGTGGTATAGGGCAGGTTGGAGTGGCACAGGACAAGTTGGGGTGGTACAGGGCAGGTTGGAGTGGTATAGGGCAGGTTGAAGTGGTATAGGGCAGGTTGAAGTGGCACAGGGCAGGTTGGGGTTGTACAGGGCAGGTTGAAGTGGTATAGAGCAGGTTGGGGTGGCACAGGGCAGGTTGGGGTGGCACAGGGCAGGTTGGGGTGGTACAGGGCAGGTTGAAGTGGTATAGGGCAGGTTGGGGTGGCGCAGGGCAGGTTGGGGTGGTACAGGGCAGGTTGAAGTGGTATAGGGCAGATGGGGTGGCACAGGGCAGGTTGAAGTGGTATAGGGCAGGTTTGGGTGGCACAGGGCAGGTTGAAGTGGTATAGGGCAGGTTGGGGTGGCACAGGGCAGGTTGAAATGGCACAGGACAAGTTGGGGTGGTACAGGGCAGGTTAGGGTGGCACAGGGCAGGTTGGAGTGGTATAGGGCAGGTTGTGGTGGTATATTGGAAGGTTAGGGTGGTATATTGGCAGATTTGGGTGGTACAGGGCATGTTGCGGTGGTACAGGGCAGGTTGGAGTGGTAAAAGGCAAGTTGGGGTGGTACAGGGCAGGTTGGAGTGGTAAAAGGCAAGTTGGGGTGGTACAGGGCAGGTTGGGATGGCACAGGGCAGGTTGGAGCAGCACAGGGCAGGTTGGAGTGGCATAGGGCAGGTTGGGGTGGCTCAGGGCAGGTTGGAGTGGCACAGGACAAGTTGGGGTGGTACAGGGCAGGTTAGGGTGGCACAGGGCAGGTTGGAGTGGTATAGGGCAGGTTGGGGTGGTATAGGGCAGGTTGGGGTGGTACAAGGCAGGTTGGGGAGGTATAGAGCAGGTTGGAGTGGCACAGGACAAGTTGGGGTGGTACAGGGCAGGTTGGAGTGGTATAGGGCAGGTTGAAGTGGTATAGGGCAGGTTGAAGTGGCACAGGGCAGGTTGAAGTGGTATAGGGCAGGTTGGGGTGGCACAGGGCAGGTTGGGGTGGTACAGGGCAGGTTGAAGTGGTATAGGGCAGATGGGGTGGCACAGGGCAGGTTGAAGTGGTATAGGGCAGATGGGGTGGCACAGGGCAGGTTGAAATGGCACAGGACAAGTTGGGGTGGTACAGGGCAGGTTAGGGTGGCACATGGCAGGTTGGAGTGCTATAGGGCAGGTTGGGGTGGCACAGGGCAGGTTGGAGTAGCACAGGGCAGGTTGGGGTGGCACAGGGCAGGTTGGGGTGGTATAGGGCAGGTGTGGGTAACACAGGTCAGGTTGGGGTGGTATAGAGCAGGTTTGGATGACTGGCGCAGGGCAGGTTGGGGTAGTATAGAGCAGGTTGAGGTGTCACAGGGCAGGTTAGGACTCTATGCAGTGAGAGTGTGCTGTGAAGTAACTTACAGCATGCCTCATTCCTGCAGATGAACTTGGGCGGGTCTGCTGTGTCCTGGCCCCTATCTCCTTCAGCTTCGGGATCAGCCAGTGTGAAGGGGTCTGTGGAAGGAGTGGAGGAGGCGGCGCGGCCACACCCACAGCTCCGCCCACTATCTCCTTCAGCTGCGGGATCAGCCAGTGTGAAGGGGTCTGTGGGAGGAGTGGAGGGAGTGGAGGAGGCAGCGCGGCCACACCCCCAGCTCTGCCCACTATCTCCTTCAGCTGCGGGATCAGCCAGTGTGAAGGAGTCTGTGGGAGGAGTGGAGGAGGCGGCGCGGCCACCCCCCCAGCTCCGCCCACCAACTTCGGCTGCCTCGGAGATATTGGAGATCTCCGAGTGACAGCTTAACCTGAAGGGGGAGTGTTATAGGCAGCTTCCCCCGCACTGCTGGATGCCCTGCTCGCACCGCTCCGAGGCAATCTATAGTAGTGTTTAGCGGCGGCCCCGGTGTCACCCCTCTGGTGGGTGTCACCCGGTACGGGCCGCACCCCCCACACCCCCATAGCAACGCCACTGCCTACAGTTTCTATGGCGGCGCAGCAGAGAGGAGGGGGAGAGGAGCGAGGCCGCATTGCTGTATCCTAGGACAGGTGAGTGTGTGTTTATTAAAAGTCAGCAGCTATACTTTTTGTAGGTGCTGACTTTTAATAAACTGAAAAAAGCCTGGAACTCCGCTTTAAACAGAATTGGTCTGAGCACAGACCTTGAGGTACCCTACTTACAACTCCAGGCCAAATAGAAGATATTCTATTTATCACCACTCTTTAGACATGCTCCTGTAACCAGTTTTCTATCCAGGTACATACACTATTGTCAATGCTACCAGACCGTAAATTCTTGGATATAGCTACTTATCATCCCCTCCAATAGTTTACATACTGTTGATGAGTGACAGGAGTTCCGCGCTTAGGAGATAAATAAATAAATAAAACGTGACTGCTGCCCCCCTTTTAAAGTGAAAATCACCGAAGTGAAATCCAAGCTAAAAAATTGTTCTAAACAGGGGAATTGGCGCTGTCCTGGTATGTATGTATGAGTGATGGTTTTTCTAAAGTGTACAAAACGAAGTATTAACTTGTAAACAAAAATGTCATAAATCTCAAGAGAAAATTCACGTGCAACAAAAAATATTAAATTATGAGTGAATCACCTGTGAGATGCAATAAGAAGAAAGTGCAAAAGCGTTCTAAAGTGCATATGAAATCGCATATACAAAAATTATATAAATCGTAGATATCAATAACTAAAAAGTGATCCCTCTATATCAAAGTGCTTAGGGAACCAAATCCAATAAAATTAATATATTGATGATCCGCATAGACAGTAGATTCATACAAAGTGAAAACCTAAAAAGGTAAAAAATAAAAGTCTGTAAGTGTGCAAACACAGTTCAATGAAGGCGATCAAAGTAAAACACTTCAAAGGTGTATAAACACAAAAAATAGATAAAAAACAATCAATGATTGAATTCTTTGGAAAAAAATGATTTTCAAAAACAGTTCTAAAAGTGTGTCCCACTGGTGAAGGAGAAAGATATTCACAGCTTTCAACCGTTGGTGTTACGACCTTCTCTACACCCCCACTTGTGTGTGCACTTACCGGACTGCCTAACCCCTGCAGGGGTAATAGGCAAATGCAGACAGTCCTGCGATGGCAACAATGGAAGGTGGTCCTCCGTTCAAGGGTGCTGTATCCTGCTCCGGCGTGGAGTCAATCCCAGTGCTGGCAGACAGTCCTGCTATGGCAACAACGGACAGTGGTCCTCCGTTCAAGGGTGCTATATCCTGCTCTGGCGTGCAGTCAATCCCAGTGACAGGTATCCGTGTGAAGTGAAAACAGAAAACACTTCATAGCGTGAATCCACAAAAGATGGGAATTTTATTAAAAATCCATAAAAATAAATATAAAAATACAATCCATAATATGGAACTCGAAAACAAAACTGAAAATACTGTGTAGATAGCCGACTAACAGCCGAAGGGCAGCGTGGTGAGGCGTGCGTTCCACCACCCGACAGCTGAAAGCGGAACTACCACAAGCTGGAAGAGAGCGGTGCTGACGTGTGCGTATCAACGAGGCCACGCCTTACGCGTTTCGTCATCAAGACGTCATCTGAGGCGCGGCCATCTTGGTGCTCCACACGTCTAAATAGGGAAACGGAGGTGCCATTCTAGCCAATCGGATGCTTGGGAGCCGCCCCTTTGTCTTCCCATACGAAACCATCCAAATTGCTGGTCTGGCGCCATCATGTGATAGAAATATATAATGGTTTTTAGGCGCCTCCGTTTAGCAAAGAAATGATGAATACGGATGATGAAATTAAGTTATTGGATCTAGGACTGAAATATGCACCAGAAAAAGGGATTGATAAGTTTGAGGTATACATCGATTTACAAAAATTTATTAGGAAATTAAAGATTAAGAAGTACTACGCTCTGAATAAAAAAGTTAACGCGACCACCGTGACTGATGGTTATACCCATACGGAATTGAGGAATAACTCCATTTTCAACCCTAAGGTCCCGGGGGACCAATGTATAGGTGCATTCAAACGGATGGTTGAGAATGACCTAGCCAAAATGAGCACAAGAAAATCTAGGAGTTCCCAGATTTGGAAGACGATCAAGGACATTGGTAAAAGGAAAGAGGTAGTAATAAGACCTGCCGATAAGGGAGGTGGTCTCGTGATCTTGAAAAAAGAGGAATATGAAGAGGAAATGAGGAACCTACTGGGAGTTGAAAACACCTATAAAAAATTAAAAAGCAACCCCAAAACCCAATACCTAAGAAGTCTAAAAAGATTGGTGAAAAAAGGTGGGGATATGGGCATTTTGAATAAAAAAGAAGCTAGGTACCTGGTTCCGGACGCCACAAAAACTCCTGTCATATATTATCTGCCCAAAATACATAAGCGGTTGGATAAACCACCGGGTAGACCTATTATTAATGGATTGGATTCTCTGTTTTCGAGACTAGGGGAATACATTGATCAATTCCTGAAACCATTAGTAGCAAAGGGCAAATCTTACCTCAGGGATAGCACTCAGCTCATTAACGAATTGAGAACGGTCACTGGAATTGAACACTGTCTTCTGGCAACAATTGATGTTAATTCTTTGTATACAAGCATCACACAGAAGGATGGTCTAAGAGGGGTTGAGAAAGCCCTATACGAGGGTTCGGACCTCAAACATGAACAAATACAATTTATCCTGGAAGGTCTGGAACTTGCAATGGGGAGTAACTACTTCTGGTACCAAAAAGATTTTTATGTACAGAAAAAGGGGGTTGCTATGGGCGCCAAGTATGCGCCGAGTGTGGCGAATTTATTTATGGATTTATTTGAAGAACGCTACATTTATAACAGCAGGAGTCCCGAGATAAAGTTTTACCGACGGTATATTGACGATATAATTATCGTGTGGCAAGGGGACTCCGACTCCTTTGGGAGGTTTTTGGATGATCTCAATAGAAATGTATACGGGATCTCTTTCACTGGTAAGATAGATTGTGACTCGATTGAATACTTAGACCTACAGATTTTCAAACAGGGGGGAGAGTTGGCAACAAAAACTTTTTTCAAATCTACTGATCGCAATGGGTATATACCCACCTCGAGCTGCCACCACCCAAAATGGAAAAAGAATATACCCAAGGGGCAGCTCTTGAGAATACGGAGGAACTGCGATAATATTGAAGATTACCGGAAGCAGACGGACACCCTGATCAAGAAATTTACAGACAAGGGGTATGATCCAGAGGTCCTGGCTAACATAAGAAACGAGATACAGGAATGTGACCGGAATTCCCTGCTAACAGCAGGCAACAGGAAGAGAAGATCTCCAGTAGATGTCTCTTTTGTTACAGGGTTCAATAAACAGTACAGATCTATCGAGCACATTGTAAGGAAGTATTGGCCGATCCTAAAATCTGATAGAACTCTTGGAAATTTGCTGACAAAAAAACCCAGGTTTATATATAGGAGGGCACCTACCCTCAAAAACCACCTGGTCCATAATGTTATTGATCCCCCCAAGAACGTGAAATTGTTCTCTGATATGAAGGGATTTTATAGATGTCAAAAATGTTTGGCCTGCCGTGTCAGTAAAAGGCAACCCAAAAAAAGGACATCGTTTAAGTCCAGGAGGGGCAAGGAATATGAGATTAGGGAACTAGTCACTTGCAACACCACCCACGTAACCTATATTATTGAATGCCCCTGCCGGCTGCAATATGTGGGCAGGACTACTAGACCCCTGTGTGTACGGATCAGGGAACACATTAATAACATTAAGAAAGGGTTCCCCAAACACAACCTCTCCAGACACTTCGATGAATTTCACCACAGGGACCCGTCAGGCCTCATCTTTTATGGGATAGACACCATAAAAAATCACTGGAGGGGGGGTAGTAAGAGGATACTGATATCGCAAAACGAAACGAGGTGGATACATCGTTTAGATTGCCTTGTCCCCAGGGGTTTGAATGTAGAGATAGATCTTAACTGCTTCTTGTCCAATTTTTAAGGGTCTCTCTCTTTTTTACCAGTCTTGTTCATTTTCTGTATAAGTTTTCTATCCACCACTTTGTGATCGATCCCTGGGTTAGACATTCTCATCTACAATTCCACTAGTAGTACGTGAGTCTCTGCACTTTATATGGCCCATACTGTACCCCTCCAAATGAATTAATATAGGCCTTTGATTTACTCCCACTAGTGATTATGTTGTTTTTTCCTCCCATTTCTTTACATAGTATTGGTCATTATGAATCCAATTAGCACCACAGATTAGAATACAGTCTTTTAATCAATTTTATGTATGTAGATTTTTGACCCCCTCATATTATTTTTAAAGTATTTAAAATAATTTTAAATATATTTTTAATATTCCACAGGCCTTGATTATGAATTGAGGCATCTTCTATGTAGGCCTATATTATATATGTATTATGAATTAATTAATACGAATTTTCATATATAAGCCCTTGATCTACTCCCACTAAGGATTAGGTTGTTTCCTCCTCCCAATTCTTTACATAGATTTTATTATGAATCCAATTAGTACCACAGATTAGAATATTAGGCCATTAATTTTATGGATGTAGATTTTTTGACCCCCTTTTTTAATATTCTTTATCCCACAGGCCTTGATTATGAATTGAGACATTTTCTATGCAGGCCTAAATTATATATGTATTTTTATGTATTTTTTGTGGATTTGTAGTAATAGATTTGGATGTGTATTTTTACATGCATTTTTATTGCGGCCCCCAACCAAAAAACCAAAAAATTTTTTTCGTTAATAGGAATTTATTGAGACCCCCCATTTTTTACAACATTACAATATGTTATCACAATATTATCTTAACACGTTCCTAATATCACATTTTTTATTTACACTCTAAATCCCTCACTTATCTGTGTTTTGTTCCCCTTTTGTATTTGGAGTCACACAAGGTTGGGATATGTAATATCAAATGCATCTGATATGAGGTGGCATCCCCTTGTTTACCGTCTACCCCACAGACTTACTTTTATTATCTCACATTTTTCTTTGCTAAACGGAGGCGCCTAAAAACCATTATATATTTCTATCACATGATGGCGCCAGACCAGCAATTTGGATGGTTTCGTATGGGAAGACAAAGGGGCGGCTCCCAAGCATCCGATTGGCTAGAATGGCACCTCCGTTTCCCTATTTAGACGTGTGGAGCACCAAGATGGCCGCGCCTCAGATGACATCTTGATGACGAAACGCGTAAGGCGTGGCCTCGTTGATACGCACACGTCAGCACCGCTCTCTTCCAGCTTGTGGTAGTTCCGCTTTCAGCTGTCGGGTGGTGGAACGCACGCCTCACCACGCTGCCCTTCGGCTGTTAGTCGGCTATCTACACAGTATTTTCAGTTTTGTTTTCGAGTTCCATATTATGGATTGTATTTTTATATTTATTTTTATGGATTTTTAATAAAATTCCCATCTTTTGTGGATTCACGCTATGAAGTGTTTTCTGTTTTCACTTCACACGGATACCTGTCACTGGGATTGACTGCACGCCAGAGCAGGATATAGCACCCTTGAACGGAGGACCACTGTCCGTTGTTGCCATAGCAGGACTGTCTGCCAGCACTGGGATTGACTCCACGCCGGAGCAGGATACAGCACCCTTGAACGGAGGACCACCTTCCATTGTTGCCATCGCAGGACTGTCTGCATTTGCCTATTACCCCTGCAGGGGTTAGGCAGTCCGGTAAGTGCACACACAAGTGGGGGTGTAGAGAAGGTCGTAACACCAACGGTTGAAAGCTGTGAATATCTTTCTCCTTCACCAGTGGGACACACTTTTAGAACTGTTTTTAAAAATCATTTTTTTCCAAAGAATTCAATCATTGATTGTTTTTTATCTATTTTTTGTGTTTATACACCTTTGAAGTGTTTTACTTTGATCGCCTTCATTGAACTGTGTTTGCACACTTACAGACTTTTATTTTTTACCTTTTTAGGTTTTCACTTTGTATGAATCTACTGTCTATGCGGATCATCAATATATTAATTTTATTGGATTTGGTTCCCTAAGCACTTTGATATAGAGGGATCACTTTTTAGTTATTGATATCTACGATTTTATATAATTTTTGTATATGCGATTTCATATGCACTTTAGAACGCTTTTGCACTTTCTTCTTATTGCATCTCACAGGTGATTCACTCATAATTTAATATTTTTTGTTGCACGTGAATTTTCTCTTGAGATTTATGACATTTTTGTTTACAAGTTAATACTTCGTTTTGTACACTTTAGAAAAACCATCACTCATACATACATACCAGGACAGCGCCAATTCCCCTGTTTAGAACAATTACATACTGTTGATGTTAGGCTGACTGGCCTGTAGTTTCCAGGTATATATTTTGGCCCAATTTTGAATATTGGTTTCACAATAACTTTTTACCAGCTGTCCTTAAAGATTAGGAATAGCAATGACCTGGCTAAGTTCTATGAGAACTCTCTGGTGTAAGCCATCTGTTCCTGGCGATTTGTTCACATTAAGTTTTTCAAGTCAATTTAGAGCACTGGCTTCTGTTAGGCACAAGGGTAAAATCTGTACTGTGTTGCTAACAATACCATCCTGTCTATTATACCCCTCCTTTTACAAAGTAAAAACTGAGGAGAATAATGTATTTAAATTAACACAGTTGCCTTCTCCCTGTCACTTGTAACCATTGCCCCCTTATTATACACACAAATTACAATTTAGGTTGTAATTTTTGTAATAGATCAATTCCTATGATCGTCAGCTCCATCTAGTGACCGAATTGTTCTATAGTTTTCTGAAACATCTCAATGAGAAAATATACTGCATTTTGCCCACTAGAGGAAGCTGATAAAAGTATACCGCATTTTAGCCACTAGATGGATGTTAAAGATTAATCTAGTCCCTTTTATCTGTTAAATATTTTGTTGAAAGTGTTTTGTTATGCTGTATCTGTTTAATATGTTAAAAAAAATACCCGTTGAACCTGGCAGAAGTTTTGTCAGCTGATAACTTCCTGTGCTCAGTGCCTGTGCTGCACTTTTATCAGTTACATTGTTCCCAGCTACCTCTGAGGACTACAGAGCCCCTGCCTTTTTGTTATGGAGAACAACAAAGGGGAAGGATATTGTTGTCCAAGTGTATCTCTATACCCTTGGGCATGACCTAAATTTCCTTTCCACAACTCTGTTACAGGTTACCAATTCAAGGTGTGTTATTGTAAACATCTGTGTGAGCCCTATTTTAGTTCTCAGGGTTTAGGTACACTTTAATCTAGATGCTCCCCTTGGTTATGTTCTATATTCCCTTTACACAAATTTGTTTCAGGTTAAAGTGGTTGTAAAGTCAGAAGGTGTTTTTATCTTAAAGTGGTTGTAAACCCTTACAGACCACTTTAACCTACAGGTAAGCCTAGATTAAGGCTTACCTGTAGGTGCAAGAAATATCTCCTTAACCTACAGGGTTAAGGAGATATTTTCCTGAAAACGGGCACCGATGTCCACGGCGCCGTAGACAACGGTGCAAGTGCATTGGGCGTGCCGTTAGTGAAGGCGATCATGCCGTCACTGACGGCTCCCGCGCACATGCTCCGGAGTGACGTCATCACTGCTCCGGCCAGTCACAGCGCCACAGCAGCGATACTCGGAAGGAAGATGGACGCTTCGTGGAAGAGGGGACAGCGGTGACATCACAGGCTCCTGTGTCAGGTAAGTGACACAAATGGGCTACTATGCGATGCATAGTAGCCCATTATGCTTTACCCCATCAGCTTTTACTTCCTCTTTAATGCATTCTGTTCATTAAGATAAAAAAACCTTCTGTGTCCAGCATCCCCCCCCTCTCCCCAGCCCCCCTAATAGTTACCCGAGCCCTATCTCTATCCAGTGATGTTGCTCGAGAGACTCGGCTGCTTGGGACTCTGCCTCCTCATTGGCTGAGACAGCAATGGACGCCTTTGGCTCCCACTGCTGTCAATCAAAGTCAGTGAGCCAATAAGGAGAGCGAGGGGGTGGGGCCAAGTGCCGGCTCTGTGTCTAAATGGACACACAGAGCAGCAGCTCAGCTTGGATGCCCCCATAGCAATCTGCTTGCTGTGGGGGCACTCAGTAAGAGGGAGGGGCCAGGAGCGCCACGAGGGACCAGAGAAGAGGTGGATCTGGGCTGCTCTGTGCAAAACCACTGCACAGAGCAGGTAAGTATAATATGTTTGTTATTTTTATGCAAAGAAAAAAAAACAAGACTTTAGTATAACTTTTACTATTTTTACTATTTAAGTTATGTTCTGCAATAAACTGATAACCCCCATCAGCATTTTTCTGAGTTTCTCTGGGCTGTAGATTGACAGTGTAAGAAAAGTATGTGACAAGTGAATGACAAATGAGAGAGATCAAGTGAAAAATTGGGTTGTTTCTGTATCTAAATATAACGTTGGCTAGGCATTTATTAATCCTGGCTAATACTGCCTGAACATAGAGTGATAGGATTTAAATCTGAGAACATACTTGTGGGTAGTCATGCTGGAAATTGAGCTTGTTTAGTAAACACGAAAAATCACATGTTGAGAAGTCATAATGACGGGGCAGAGACAAGAGAGGTGTGGCAATCACAAGACATATAGAGAAATTAATACAATTATTTACAGTTGAAGTCTAACTATGGGCAACATATATGACCTGGTCTGTGACTAGTATTAACATAGCAGTTTTACAATTTTCTCAGTCCTCCCAGTAACAAAGTTTTATTACCGGTTGATCCTGCCAGTAGATCTGTTACTTTTCCCCTTCCTGTAATAGAGTGACCATTCTGTTCTTTTTGCAGTGAAACCACACAGCGGTGTTGTCACCTGAACTTTATGTAACCTACACTTTCTGAGCAGTTACAGCTGAATTTTTTTGAAAAAAAAAAAAAATTGGTTTAAGCCAAATGAATAAAAGTTGACATCGCAAGCAATCCTGCCAGCGTAAAGCACATGTTTTAATGGGCTTTATTTTTCTTCTTTTTTTTAAGCTTCAGGAGGGTTTTAGCATCTCTATACAAGTCTATAGGAATGCAAAACCCAGTTGAAGCAGATCAAATGCAAGTCCATAGAGCAGTAGGTCAGATGCACTTGTCAATGGATACTGGATGATCTCAGAAGCATCTGATGCCATGAACACAAGCCCTAATGTGTTTTTTTTCCCCAAATTCTGAAACTTTTCCTGGACAGCTTAACCTGTTACATGGAGGTTGGATCACCAGGTAATAAAACTTTGTTATGGGGGAACTCAAAAAAACAAAAACTGCTGTGTTAATGACACAGTGACATGAATAACATACACCATTTTTATTTTGCCTACAGTTACAATTTAAATATAGAATTTGGATCCCCCTTCTTTTAGCAAAGTACTTTGGAATTCTCTACTAAAGGCCAGCAGTAAAAGGGAATCTAAAGCCAGCAATACATTGATAGAAATTCGGCCGGTTCAGCAGGGACCAGCCAAGATTCAATCCATCTATGGGCAGGCTGATTATACCCAAGTCAATGCATCAATTGGTGTGGGTACAACTAGCCTGCTGTATTTTTTACATGCAATTACTGCCAGTGGCTATAGCCACTAGCAGGAATCATTGTGTTCTGTCTCCTCATGCCCCCCTCCCAGCAGAACACAATAGCGCTTCGGGAGGCATTCTTCCATTCCCTGATAGTGTTGATGGGGGAATCAAGCGATTTACTTCCATGGTAGAATTAAAGAAAATCAAATAATCTGTGGGCTCTGTGTGGAAAAGATGTTTTCCTTACAGTGGAGCTAAGTGACAAAATCTGAATCACCCAATCTGATTTTATCTTTGAGAATACTCTAATTGCTTGGTTGGGCAAATGTCCTGACTTTTGCTCAAGAATCCTAAGCCTCGGTGTTTGCAATGGCTTCTGTACACAGACATTAGTTTTTCTCTTCTGACCTCTGTTTGTAAAGCTGTTTGGAAGGATTTTGAAAGCAATGTTTTAATATGGGAGCAGTGGTTTATTGCTGTGTTTTACCTTGTTTTGTGTGCGGCTAAATCCAGCATTCATTCATTCATGCTTCTAAAATACTTTTTTTATCTTCATGCAAGTCAATGTAAATGCAAAGAGCATGTCAGAAAGAACCCAGAAACAGGTCAGCAGCATTTTATGCTGAACTTAAATCTAAACCATTTTTTTTTCTTAAACTAGCTGATAGCATGCCATGAATGGCTTATTTCTCATTCTGACTCTTATGTACACAAAACTTAATCAGCCCAACTGGCATCTCAAGCCATAGTTATTAGAATTTATCAATAAATAAAGCATTCTGGAAAGGTCTAATGCCCCGTACACACGGTCGGACTTTGTTCGGACATTCCAACAACAAAATCCCAGAATTTTTTCCGACGGATGTTAGCTCAAACTTGTCTTGCATACACACGGTCACACAAAGTTGTCGGAAAATCAGATCGTTCTGAACGCGGTGACGTAAAACACGTACGTCGGGACTATAAACGGGGCAGTGGCCAATAGCTTTCATCTCTTTATTTATTCTGAGCATGCGTGGCACTTTGTCCGTCGGATTTGTGTACACACGATCGGAATTTCCAACAACGGATTTTGCTGTCGAAAAATTTTATATCCTGCTCTCAAACTTTGTGTGTCAGAAAATCCGATGGAAAATGTGTGATGGAGCCTACACATGGTCGGAATTTCCGACAACAAGGTCCTATCACACATTTTCCGTCGGAAAATCCGACCGTGTGTACGGGGCATAAGAGTAATCTACTAACTACTGTTGTTCTACTAATGCCCTGTACACACGGTCGGATTTTCCGACGGAAAATGTGTGATAGGACCTTGTTGTCGGAAATTCCGATCGTGTGTAGGCTCCATCACACATTTTCCATCGGATTTTCCGACACACAAAGTTTGAGAGCTTGCTATAAAATTTTCCGACAACAAAATCCGTTGTCGGAAATTCCGATCGTGTGTACACAAATCTGACGCACAAAGTGCCACGCATGCTCAGAATAAATTAAGAGACGAAAGCTATTGGCTACTGCCCCGTTTATAGTCCCGACGTACGTGTTTTACGTCACCGCGTTCAGAACGATCGGATTTTCCGACAACTTTGTGTGACCGTGTGTATGCCAGACAAGTTTGAGCCAACATCCATCGGAAAAAATCCATGGATTTTGTTGTCGGAATTTCCAATCAATGTCCAACCGCGTGTACAGGGCAGAAGAGTTAAAAATAGGAAGATGTGAGATGGAAGTGACTGACTCTGGAATAATAGCTGATGTCAGATATAGGGGGTTATTTACGAAAGGCAAATCCACTTGAACTACAAGTGCAAACTACAAGTGCAAAGTGCACTTGAAATGGCACTGAAAGTGCACTTGGAAGTGCAGTCACTGTAAATCGGAGGGGTAGATCTGAAATGAGGGGAAGCTCCGCTGATTTTATCATCTAATCATGTACAAGCTAAAATGCTGTTTTTTATTTTCCTTGCATGTCCCCCTCGGATCTACAGCGACTGCACTTCCAAGTGCACTTGTAGTTTGCACTTGTAGTGCAAAGTGGATTTGCCTTTAGTAAATAAACGCCATAGTGTTTGCAGCATCTCTTCAACTAATGATCTCCAATAAAGCACCTTCCAGATAAAGTAGACTAGGAGGTTTGCAGTATTATGATGTGGCTGATAAATCTAAGTGAACTGCAAGACTCGGGAACTAACCTTGAGACCTTGCACTAACAAAGGGGGTAGAGGCAATTCTGTGGGCACTGCACCAGATTGATGGCCAACTAGTGGCTTCTACTGAGCCTCTACTTCTGTCACAAAATGTTCCCCTTGCCCCAACTGCCCACAGCCCTCAAGAAAACATACTACACATGTGCAACTGACCACCCACCCCGTTGCCAGAAAGCAAGCAAATGGCCAAACATGGGCATTGAAACTCCACGCTAACTATAGGAAGTAGGAAAAAGCAGACATAAAGAGGGCCAGAATATGTAAGCTGGTACACCCACAAATGTTATGCAATAGCAGTAGGTTGGCAGTTTCTCATCTTCGCCCTAGGTGCTGGACATCCCTGTTCCGACCTTGAACAGCAGGTATACTTTAATGAAGGCCCCTTTTACAGCACTGGCTCACTTTCATTTCCCTGCTCCTCTGCTCTGTTCTTTTGGCAGGAGTGAACTAAAAACACTGGTAGTAAAAGAAGCATTAATATTCTAAACAGTGGGCTGGGAGGAGTAGATGGGGAGGATAGATGGTGGCCATCCCACCCCCTCTCCTAACTTCTTCTACTATTATCATACACTCCCCCCTCCCATGTCTTTCCCTCTCTCCCCCTCTCCTCTTCCCTCCCTCTTTCTTTCCCCACCTCTTCTCCCCTTCCTTTTCCCCTTTTAAACGAGCCCTAACAGGCAGGGAGTTTAGAGTGAGGGGTCGACTTAATAGCTGCCCCCCCCCCCCAGTCCACTCCTCTCCGGATAACAGACTTACAGAAAACTGATTTTACACCAGACCAGAGACCCAACCTGTGGAAGATCTAGACAGTCAGACAAGCAGAAACCCTACCATACACAAACCTTATAATCTGAGAATACTTCAATGTGATTTATAGGTCTGACCGATCTGAGAATGTCGATGACCCTTTAGACATGGAGTTTCTGTTTACTTATGTTAATGTATAATTTCTGTTGGCACTCCAGTTGGAGCCATACTCGTATGTATTAATACTTCTGTAATGTCTTGCATTATCTTGAAGAAAATCTTTATGGGGAAAAAAAAACACTGGTAGTTCCTGGTTTCCCTTTAAGAGTAAAAGCAATAGCACTTTTTTTTAAAATTAATGTTAGTTATATTTAGGGTATTTCACAATGGTTTCTAGAGTGGTTAATACAATTATCTTAAACACTCACCATTATTTTTCTAACTGTTTTATTAACAAGATAACGCAATGATGCCATTAATTGTCAATGCAATGCAGAACAGAACAGCTTTAATTATAATTGAAATATAACTGTGCTATGACTAACTGTTTTATTATGTTCCTTAGTAGCAAAGGATAATCCCTTCCAGTTTTAGGGCATGAAATCACTCAGAAGTCAATGTGAATGTCATTTGAAAATATCTCCAAAAAAGTCAGGGGGGTATAAAGACCTTGTAGTATCTTTATGTTGCTTTGTCTTTTGACTAGCCTATATCCTATCCTATTCTTTGTATACTATTATATACTGTACCTATTGTAAAAGGCATTCTCTGATTGGACGAGGCAGTTTGCAAAGTCATTAGCCCCTTTTCTGTGCCTCATTCATTGAAACAAATACAAGATGTTCTCTGAATGGCAGAGATGCTTAGCAAGCAACCAATGTAAATTTAAAAATAACATCATTCCTAGAGTTCAGCTTTGAAGGGTTAGTTTACCTTTCCAAAAAAAATGTAAAGGTGAACTAACAGTAGACCCCCCCCCCATATCCACTCTACTTACCTCCGAGATGTCAGCCATTCCAGCAGTCCTGGGATTTGAAATGCCCACTGTTCTCCCATTTCTCCATCAGCCATCTCCGTCAGTATCCATCTTGTCCGTTGAAGTCCTGATGGAAAAGAGGGTGAACAGTGGGGATTTCAAATCCCCAGACCAGAGGAGCAGCTGCCGTTGTGCTGATAGATTGGGCAACCCCGGAAATAGATCCAGTATCAAAGGGTGGGGAAGGTGTCTGCTGTTAGCTCGCCTTTACATTTTTTCTTTAAAGGTAAATATTTCCTTTTTCTTTAAAGGTAGATATTTCCATTAAAATAACTATTTTCAGTCTTAGTTTTAAAAAAAAAAAAAACACAATAGAAAAAAATGTAAAGTAACTCATACAGCCCATAATTATTTTCTTGCAACTGTAGTTATTGGTTGGTTTTACATACAATACAGTAGTGTTAACAGAGGGCTAAACTATATTGAACACCAAATTGCAGAACATTTTCCAAGAATGCAAGGCTAGATGTGTTTATATTCAGTTTGGTGTGTAAATGTATTTTTAAGCATATTTGGCATCTGTGATGGCTGTGGTGTCAGACCCCAGGCCACTTACCCCAACTAGGGAAAAAAGGCTGGTCAAACTCACACCACGCTGCCACAGATATGCGACAATGGCCTCACCCTGCACAAAGATTATTCGGCTCGCAGTGCCGGCAGACTACGAGTGATTGTCACTGGGTATGGTTCACTACGCAGTTAACCCTTCATACCCCAAATCAATCACAGCCACCAGATATTTATCATAAATATTAATGTTTACATATTAGCAATAACAATTATTTCTTAAAATAAATGTATGTAACACACATTGTCACCATATACAGGTATATCCAGAGATTTACCATATAGTAGCGCTCTTCAAAGAAACCGGGATTCTTTAAGTTCTGCGTTAGTGCATTAGAGACGATATTAACACTTTTCAAAATATTGTTTAATAATAGTAAAGGTGAAATGGTGCAAAAAAAATATTTACATAATAAGAGTATTGCAAAGTAAAAGACAAATAATAGTGCAACAGAAAAACAGAAGGTTTTAAAAGTGAAAAATATTTAACAAATTCTGGTTTGGTGAGTTCGGCAGAATCCGGTCAATGAACAAGATGGATATATCTCTCATAAATCTTGAATGATGTTCCTTGTTTGATGGTAAAGGAGAGTTCTAGACTGTTGATGAGGCCCACTCTTTTTTGGTTCTTGAGGAGCGTGTTGACAGAAATGATCTGACCAATGGGAAGGTCTGAAGTGTGGCTGATGTGATGTCACAGTGTTTATGACCATTCAGCTATCCTACACTTTAGTACCGTTTGGTACTTAGATTAATTAATCTTGGAATACCTACAGGTTGTATTCTGGTAACTTGTATATTATTGTACAGCATGAAATTACTGTTTGAATGAATACAAATATGATGGGTATTGGATGGCTGTTTCCCCTAGGAGAGGTAATGTGTTCAGTTTGCCTCCAATACCCTGTAATATAGTGGTGATTGGGTTTAAAAATGTTGCTAATTAATCAATATGGGTAAATACGAGGTATGTCTATTAAAGAACGAGACTGTGATCCCACCTGGTAAACAAAGCAGTCAGAACTGGTTATAACTGCATGCGTGGTGACCTTGAACATGTTTGAACCTGCATGACAAGCAGCAACACTCTATGACGTTCAGTTGATTGTGAGTCGCCAATTAGCTTGGTTGTGTTTTCTGTAGTGTGCAGAACAAATGCTAAGTTTAAAAGTTGAACAACATGTCAATTTGAAATTTTTAGTAAAATTGCACAAAACATCAACAGAATGTTTTCAAATGCTTACTACAGCTTATGGGAATGACGGCCTGTCTCGTGCGCGTGTGTTTGAGTGGCACAAAAGATTCAGTGAGGGATGTCAGAATGAATTCCCAAAAGTTAAATCAGGAACACGTTTTGAGTCAGTTGATGCTGTAAAGAAGAAAACGGCGGATGTGTTGAAACAGCTGACAGAAATTGATTTTCTCCATGCCTTTGACCAGTGGAAAACAAGACTGCAGCAATGTATTAGTGGAAATGGGGAATATATTGAAAGGGACAAGCATTAAATTTGTAATACATATAAATAAAGGTGAGTTGGTTAGTGGCTGGGGTTGGTGGGTGGGTTGATTAGCATTTTCCAGATCTGTTTTATATATACAAATCATTAGATGTGGTGGCTGCATTGCATGTAAAAATCATATATTTTTGTAATAAAATTACTCAGAACCCATAAACATTACAGTATCTCGCAAAAGTGAGTACACCCCTCACATCTTTGTAAATATTTTATTATATCTTTTCATGTGACAACACTGAAAACATGACACTTTGCTACAATGTAAAGTAGTGAGTGTACAGCTTGTATAACAGTGGAAATTTGCTGTCCCGTCAAAATAACTCAACACACAGCCATTAATGTCCAAACTGCTGACAATAAAAGTGAGTACACCCCTAAGTGAAAATGTCCAAATTGGGCCCAAAGTGTCAATATTTTGTGTGGCCACCATTATTTTCCAGCACTGCCTTTACCCTCTTGGGCATGGAGTTCACCAGAGCTTCACAGGTTGCCACTGGAGTCCTCTTCCACTCCTCCATGATGACATCACGGTGCTGGTGGATGTTAGAGACCTTGCACTCCTCCACCTTCCATTTGAGGATGCCCCACAGATGCTCAATAGGGTTTAGGTCTGGAGACATGCTTGGTCGGTCCATCACCTTTACCCTCAGCTTCTTTGGTCGTCTTGGAGGGGTGTTTGGGGTCATTATCATGTTGGAATACTGCCCTGTGGCCCAGTCTCTGAAGGGAGGGGATCATGCTCTGCTTCAGTATGTTACAGTACATGTTGGCATTCATGGTTCCCTCAATGAACTGTAACTACCCAGTGCCGGCAGCACTCATGCAGCCCAAGACCATGACACTCCCACCACCATGCTTGACTGTAGGCAAGACACACTTGTCTTTGTACTCCTCACCTGGATGCCACCACACACGCTTGACACCATCTGAACCAAATACATTTATCTTGGTCTCATTAGACCACAGGACATGGTTCCAGTAAACCATGTCCTTAGTCTGCTTGTCTTCAGCAAACTGTTTGCAGTCTTTCTTGTGCATCATCTTTTAGAAGAGGCTTCCTTTTGGGATGACAGCCATGCAGACCAATTTGATGCAGTGTGCGGCGTATGGTCTCAACACTGACAGGCTGACCCTCCACCCCTTCAACCTCTACAGCAATACTGGCAACACTCTTACGTCTATTTTCCAAAGACAACCTCTGGATAAGACGCTGAGCACGTGCACTCAACTTCTTCGGTCGACCATGGCGAGGCCTGTTCTGATTGGAACCTGTCCTGTTAAACCGCTGTATGGTCATGGCCACCATGCTGCAATTCAGTTTCATGGTCTTGGCAATCTTCTTATAGCCTAGGCCATCTTTATGTAGAGCAACAATTCTTTTCTTCAGATTCTCAGAGAGTTCTTTGCCATGAGGTGCCATGTTGAACTTCCAGTGACCAGTATAAGAGAGCGATAACACCATGTTTAACACACCTGCTCCCCATTTATATATATTTACTTTTTTAGCACTGTGATATTAGCGCACCATTCCTATTTATTTATTCTTGTTATATCCCACTAGTCATTGTTTTTGGTTTGCAGCTTTTATCACATTATTTGTATAATTCGATTTAGTTTCTTATCACACCAGCGCTTGTGTCATATTATTACTATTTATATTTATTCTCTAGGGTGTTAGAAAAAAAATGTATAATGTTTGGGGGTTCTAAGTAATTTTCTATAAAAAAAAACAGTTTTTAACTTGTAAACACCACATCTAAAAAAGAGGCCCGGTCTTAAAGTGGTTAAGGATGCGGCGGACGGCTTCCCGACCCGCTCCTTAACAACCAGCTATTCTTTACACAGAATTCAAATCAGTCGATCATTTTTTGACCGATCCAAATTCGAATGACTCTGAAAATTTGAAATTCGTTAGAAAATTTATAAACGAAACAAAATTTTATGAAAATTAAATGAAACTAAACAAATTCCGAAAGGAATCAACTAAACAAAATAAGTAACAAGGAATCTATCCGAAACAAACCCAAATTTATTTTTCCGTTCTGCACATGTCTACTTTAATAATGGACATTCCATAATATATCAGGGACATTGTTCTGTGGATTACTATATATACACAGTTACAATGAGTTAGAAATTAGACTACAGTAAGTACAGTATTCGTATCTTGCTACTTATAGATACAGGTCAATGAACAGGAACCAGTGTAATACTATCTATGTGCTAAAGGTGTGCATGGATTTCCATCTTGGCAGGGACTGGCAGAGTGGAGGGCACGGACTGTGAGTTAGTGGTCCAGCCAACGCTAAACAAACATGATATATTATAACATTTGCAGTCAGCTGATTGACTGGCCAAGCTAGCTGATTAAGTGGAGATACTTTGCAACTCCGTGGATGAGAAAAGAAAACTAAAACGTAAAAGTAAGGAGTTATATTAATAATAATAGCACTGCCAAGCTGAGACCTAAAAAAAGAAGAGGCTCTATACTTAGCTTTGCAGTGGCCTGTGTCTGCAAACGCCAACCACAATGCTGCTCTGCTGCCACTTCAGATATTTGACCAATCAGTTGTCTAATATCAGTTGCAAGCAGTGGTTCCTTCTACCAACTCATACGTACTGAGCTGGTGAGAGGAACCGCTGTGTTTGATGGAGGACTAGGTATTGTGCACACTCAAAAGTGTGGCCAGGAAGAAGAATTTCCGCAATGTTTCAAGACACATACTGCTGGAAATGTAAGTAAATGTAAATGTCTTTTTTTATTTTTATTTACAGGTGTAGCACCTAGTAGGCTGTTAGTATTTAGGTAAATTTAGTTTTTGGCTTCCCTATAGCCAGGGGGGGCAGTGATTGTTTGTTCTTGTCTGTTCAGGGTAATGCTGGTGCAGGCTTTACCCTGCATCCCACTGAATTATTGGAAAGTTTCTCCCTGCCCTGCATATTCATGCTTTTTCAGAGTGACCAGCAGGGGACTGAGAGGGGTATAAATAAACTGGGATGTAGAACAGCTTCCTCTTGTTCATGGGGGAATAAGACCCAGCCAGAGGGCTGTGGCACCCCTGAGTAGTCAGCTACAGCACTGAAGAAATCCTTTTGGGGTCCCAGCTCCAGTTAGAGCTTGAGGACCTCTGTCCAAAGGATACCGAAGAAGTGCAGAAAGCTCTACATGGGATTCAGATCGCAGGCACCCAGTATAGAAACTGACTGGTACTTTAGGAGGCTTTGCAGTGCCCAGGGCCAAGTGAGTACTAGCCTTAAAGTGGAGTTCCCCCGTTTTTTTTCTTAAGTCAGTAGCTACAAATACTGCAGCTTCTGACTTTTAAAATAAGGACACTTACCTGTCCAGTCCCCCCGCGATGTCGCTTCCTGGTTCCCTACGGCGCATGCGCCACTTGCGCTGCGCTATCCCACTGGTTCCTGCTGTGTTCTGGGACCCGTGTGTATCCCAGTGGGGGGGATGGGAAGTGGCGTAGATACCCACGGGCAGCTCGGGTATCTATGCCCAGAAGTGGGAGCAAAATACCTGTATTAGACAGGTATCTGCTCCCCCCTCCCCCCTGAAAGGTGCCAAATGTGACACTGGAGGGGGGAGGAACCGGAGAAGCGAAAGTTACATTTTTGGGTGGAACTCCGCTTTAAGGATCATAGAGCCTTTCCTTGCCACTTTTGGAGGAGCTCACTACAGTTTACTCAGGACTATACACTTGTTGGGGAGTTCCTGCATTCCTACACCCTGAATGAGCAGATCAACTTTGGTGTCCTCTTTGCATTTTTGTTAGTATCTTTTGAAGTATCCCAAAGCTAATCGCCATCCAGGTAAACCAGCTGATAAACTGAAAAAAAGACATACACTGCTTGTTTCCTGACACTATAACCTACTGTGTGCCTTGCCTTTGCCATATGCCTAGCAGGTAATGAAAGTCTGAGGTCTGTGCTACACAGGTATGCTGTTTTCCTCATTTGACTGTGTAGGGCACCTTTTAAGTTTCATTCCATAGCTAGATTAAAGACAAGTGACAGGAAGAGGGTTAGAGGAGAAGTACAGCCAAAGCTCGTGGATCATAGTTTGTTCTGCACTCCTTTGACCCGTTTTCAGCAGACAACGGGCTGAAGCCTGTTGTTCGCTGACGTCACAGAGCCGGTCCAGGCTCGGGAAAGGTCGCTCCCTCCACAGTCCAGCTATCCAGTGAGCGTGGGGGAGCAGAGCAGAAATCCAGTGACTGACAGTCACTAGCTCTCTGCTCAGGGAGCTGCGAGAAATGAATGATCAGCGGTGTTTGATCGCTCGGTTCTCGGTGTTAGAGCCAGCGTAGGACAGATGCAGCATCAGACAAACATTCACTGGGAAATTCAGTGTGCTGCTGTTTCTCCTCCCCTAGCTCTTATGAGAACAGAGGGAATGTGATCATTTATAAAAAGGGGGACAAAGTGTTTATAAAAAACAGTGTTCATTTCTATTTTAAACAGAATGGGTTGTTTTACAAGGTTAGGGTGCATATACACTTTAACCGTACCCCTCCCTTTCACTGTTACATTATTAGTGCCTGGCATGTGACTGTAAAGGTACTACACTACATCTTTGAAGGGCAAGAGAGTGTGAAGGTCTGTGCCACACCAGGTATTACCTGGACTTTCAGGAGGATACCAGCAGCAACTGCAGTAGTGGACAGAAACGGTGAGTATATGCACCAAGGAGTTACTACCAGGGTGGTTGTATTCATGCCATGCTATATGTTACATACACCAGACCTATGCACCGTGTGCAGTCAGTGGCGCATGGTGAAGTTTTAGGATGGGGGCACCAGACCCCGCTCTTCCTTTTTGACCCCTCCCACTTGGTGAAAAGGGGCGTGGTTTCAGCTAAATAGTGGGCGTGGCTCTAAGGTGGTGTGGTTAGTGTCTGAGATGAACGAGGGATGGAGGGAGAGGGAGGGAGGGACAGCAGGCCCAGATCCTACACAACAATAGAAACATCAGGTCAGTGGAGCCCCTCCTTACATCTGTGTCCCCAGCGGAGTCCCTGCTTACATCTGTGTCCCTAGTGGAGTCCCTCCCTACATCTGTGTCCCCAGCGGAGTCCCTCCTTACATCTGTGTCTCCATCAGCGGAGCAGCAGGGTCCTCCTTACATCGGTGTCCCCGGCAGCACAGCCCTCCTTCAAGCCGCGTCTATCTCTCCCCAGCTAGTTCCTGGCTTTCTCCATGTGTTCAGTGGCGAGGGAAGGGGCCTCCCCTCTCCACTGAACACAAGGGGATTAGTACTCACGGCGGCCATCTTTTTGTAGCCCACCGGAAGTGACTTTGTTCTCACACTGACAACAAAGCACCCGGACGGGCGGATGCTGCTCCGCACGATGGATTACGCCGCATAGCAGCTCTAAACCCCGCCAATGAAGCGCCACGTCTGCAATCTTGTGATTGCATTGACGTGGCGCTTCCCATAGTGCACTGAGTCCGGTGCCCGAACACAGTGCACTTAAGGACCTTTTTTTTTTTTTTTAAGGGCCATGTTTAAAAAATTTTTTGTGACTGCCTTGGGGGGGGGGGTGTGTGGAGCCCAAGCGCCCCCTATGGACGGTCTGCCACTGTGTGCAATGCAATATATTAAGCCTGTAATACTGTAATACATACCCTAGAAATGCTGCAATCTGTACACTGTGTTGTACATTCATACCACCAGGGCTTTTTTACGGGGGGAACTTGGTGGAACTCAGTTCCACCACCTCTGGCTCAGACCCTTTGGTGCCTGCTCACCACAATAACTTGTAAACACAGAAGTCTGGTTTCTGTGTTTACAAGTGACAGCTCTGCACTCTGTATAAATTGCAATCCTGGTATTTAATGCCCCTTTAAGACCCTCCTACTGTTTTCGTGAAATTTGACTAAACACACACTATTTGATGTGATTTGGAGGGTGTGTGTAGGGGGAGGGGTTTTGTGGGGCCATGGTTAAGTTCCAGCACCTATTGTTTGAGAAAAAAACCCTGCATACCACTAACAGTGTTTTCTAGGAACTGAGAATCTCACCTAATTGACCAAACAGGCACACTTTTACTAGTAATATCATTAAGAAAAAGCAAATGTTTTTATTCTATTTACAGGCATCTGGCGTGACAGTTAATGATGAGGTCATCAAAGTGTTCAATGATATGAAGGTGAGAAAATCCCAAACAGCGGAGGAGGTAAAGAAGAGGAAGAAGGCCGTCCTGTTCTGCCTCAGCCCTGACAAGAAGGAGATCATTGTGGAGACAGAGAAGCAAATATTAGTGGGAGATATTGGCAACGCAGTCGAGGATCCATACAGGACCTTTGTTAATCTTCTGCCACTCAATGACTGCCGTTATGGACTGTATGATGCTACTTATGAGACCAAGGAATCCAAGAAAGAGGACCTTGTCTTCATCTTCTGGTACATTCCTTAGAAGAATGTGGTAACAAATGATGTGATTTTTTTTCCCAAATATCAGTGTTGCTTGAGCAAAGTCTGAACAAATGTGATATGGTTTTCTTAGGCCTACTCTTAGAAAGGGTCTGAGGAAATTGGGCCCCCTATCAAACCAATGCACATGCAGTAACACACATTTTAATGCACCTTACTGCATGCATTTCTTTGTATTTTTATCATATGTATTAATGCATAAATAATGCACCTGCATTAAAGCATGTTTACAATGTACAGTATACTCAAAGACTCCAAGTAAAAAAAAGATCTATCACCAAAAAAAAGGAATAGTAGAATAAAATAAATCTTTCTTCTCTGTCATTGCTGGTTGTAGCTCCACCCCTCCTGTGGCCCACACATTTGGGCATTCCCATGTTAAAGACAGTACTGAGCCCCACTTCCTTTCCATTCTGCAGTACTGTGTTTCTTCATCTCTCCTCTTCAGTTTATACTGCAGACTGCTATTCAGGGGAGAGAGTGGAAACTGCCAGCTTGTATTGTGAATAATTGCAGCTGAAGGAAAGGGCTTTCATTCACAAAACCACAATCTGATAACACAATTGTGAATAAAAGCCCTTTTCTGCAGCTGAAATCATTCAGAACACTAGCGGACAGCTTCCACTCTCTCCTTCCCCTGAATAGCAGGCTGCAGCTCCAGACTCTTTGTAAACTAAGAGGGGGGTGTGGGCTCCATGTGTTCTGCCTGTTATGCACCCTCTCCTACTGAGTTGTCACTCAGAAACCCTTGTCCATTGATCAGTGTGTTGTTGGATTAGGGTTGCCACCTGTCCAGGATTCACCCGGACAGCTCGGGTTTGGAATCTTGTGTCCGGGTTTCAGTCTGCCTAAAATCTGGACAGATTATTTAGACAGGGCTGTGGCTCCCTAAGTAACTGAGATAGTCACACAAAAATCTGTTGCCATCTGGGAGCTGCAGGCCGCTGTCTGGGGGCAGGTTTGGCATCACTGTGGGGTGTGGGGCGATAATGTCAGCAAGAGCAGTTTGGCCACACCCACTGTTCGCCGCAGCGCGCTGTATTACCACTCTCCTTGAGGCACCCAAAAGGTGTCCCTGGTCTTTTATAATCCTATAGTGTATACTACGGGAAAAAAAGTGCCCTGTAAAGTGTTTGGGTTTGGCTAGAAGAAAAGGTGGCAACCCTATGTTGGATCGGTGGGTGGAACTAGTTATCTGACACCACAGATCAGCACATTCTGCACAGATTTAGATCCCCTGGGGGGTTAACATGCTTTACTTTATTCTGGTGATAGATTCAGGGACACTGTTAGAAATCATGGTGCCCCATACAGCCTACCTGATGGGGCCCCCTGACTCCACCCCTCAAACCCTGATCCCACCCCTAACCCTGTCTGCCCACTTCAGAAAAAAATGCAGCTTTGTCTTCCAGTGAAAGCAGGAATGAACTTAGGTGTGTTCAGATCTTAGGCTGGCCATACACTATTCAATTTTCCTGTTCAACTTTCCTTTAGATTTACCAAAACCATATAATATGAGGTGAAACCTAAACACTTTCACTTTGGATGCAATCAGGCAGGCCCTTGTACTACATAGTTGAAGGTAAATCTAAAGAAAATTGAACAGGAAAATTGTATGGTGTATGGCCAGCTTAAGTCTGACTGCTCCTGAGCTATCACGCCCACTATGAAACTGTCACAGTGCCCTGCCAATCATAAGCAGCTGAGGCATTTCCTGTTTCGTGGCTGCATATGTTGTATACAAGAGATACAGTGCCTTGCGAAAGTATTCGGCCCCCTTGAACTTTTCAACCTTTTGCCACATTTCAGGCTTCAAACATAAAGATATAAAATTTTAATTTTTTGTGAAGAATCACCAACAAGTGGGACACAATTGTGAAGTGGAACGAAATCTATTGGATATTTTAAACTTTTTTAGCAAATAAAAAACTGAAAAGTGGTGCGTGCAAAATTATTCAGCCCCTTTACTTTCAGTGCAGAAAACTCACTCCAGAAGTTCAGCGAGGATCTCTGAATGTTGTCCTAAATGACTGATGGTGATAAATAGAATCCACCTGTGTGTAATCAAGTCTCTGTATAAATGCACCTGCTCTGTAATAGTCTCAGGGTTCTGTTGAAAGCGCAGAGAGCATCATGAAGACCAAGGAACACACCAGGCAGGTCCGTAATACTGTTGTAGAGAAGTTTAAAGCCGGATTTGGATACAAAAAGATTTCCCAAGCTTTAAACATACCAAGGAGCACTGTGCAAGCGATCATTTTGAAATGGAAGGAGTATCAGACCACTGCAAATCTACCAAGACCTGGCTGTCCCTCTAAACTTTCAGCTCAGACAAGGAGAAGACTGATCAGAGATGCAGCCAAGAGGCCCATGATCACTCTGGATGAACTGCAGAGAACTACAGCTGAGGTGGGAGAGTCTGTCCATAGGACAACAATCAGTCGTACACTGCACAAATCTGGCCTTTATGGAAGAGTGGCAAGAAGAAAGCCATTTCTCAAAGATATCCATAAAAAGTCTCATCTAAAGTTTGCCACAAGCCACCTGGGAGACACACCAAACATGTGGAAGAAGGTGCTCTGGTCTGATGAAACCAAAATCCAACTTTTTGGCCACAATGCAAAACGAAATGTTTGGCGTAAAAGCAACACAGCTCATCACACTCAACACACCATCCCCACTGTCAAACATGGTGGTGGCAGCATCATGGGTTGGGCCTGCTTTTCTTCAGCAGGGACAGGGAAGATGGTTAAAATTGAGGGGAAGATGGATGCAGCCAAATACAGGACCATTCTGGATGAAAACCTGTTGGAGTCTGCAAAAGACCTGAAACTGGGACGGAGATTTATCTTCCAACAAGACAATGATCCCAAACATACAGCAAAATCTACAAAGGAATGGTTCACAAATAAACGTATCCAGGTGTTAGAATGGCCAAGTCAAAGTCCAGACCTGAATCCAATCGAGAATCTGTGGAAAGAGCTGAAAACTGCTGTTCACAAACGCTCTCCATCCAACCTCACTGAGCTCGAGCTGTATTGCAAGGAAGAATGGGCAAGAATTTCAGTCGCTCGATGTGCTAAACTGATAGAGACATACCCCAAGCGACTTGCAGCTGTAATCGCAGCAAAAGGTGGCTCTACAAAGTATTAACGCAAGGGGGCCAAATAATTTTGCACGCCCCACTTTTCATTTTTTTATTAGTTAAAAAAGTTTCAACAATCCAATAGATTTCGTTCCACTTCACAATTGTGTCCCACTTGTTGGTGATTCTTCACAAAAAATAAAAATTTTTATATCTTTATGTTTGAAGCCTGAAATGTGGCAAAAGGTTGAAAAGTTCAAGGGGGCCGAATACTTTTGCAAGGCACTGTATGTATACGTGCGGCTGTGGGGTGCAGAATGCCTCGGCCACATATGATTGGCGGGGCATTGTGACCGTTCCATGAGAGCAGCATAGCTCAGGTGCAGTCAGACTAGGATCTGAACACACCTGAGCTCAATCGTGCTAATAAGAATGCTGCAGCCAACTTTTATTTATCTCCATTATCATCATGATAATCACACAGTACAGGTGCTGTGGTTCAAAGCACATATACTGTGTAATTATAATGATGATAAATTAAGCAGCAGCTAAATGTGAATATCAATGATGATGATCACATTTAGCTGCTGTATAATTCAATCAAGGGCAACAGACATGCCATGGCATAGGTAAAGGGCGTGTGTGCACCCAAGTTTGGCTCATTCTGTCTTGCTGACTGTACCTTTTTCAGAGAACATATCTGCAGACTTGATGGATGGAGGAGCCTTCACTAATGCTGGCCATACACTATACGAAAAATTGGCCGAACCCATTTTTGAAAAACGAACATTCAGCCATGAGCGCAAACGATAGTGCCATCATGTAATGACCGATAAATTGTTCAGTGGACATAAATAAATGCCTTTTTTGTTCATTTTTTTTACATATACCTAGTGCAGACAGTACAGACGGGAAACACATTAACCTTTCAATTTATCGTTCGTTCGACAGAAAATTTCCAAACTAGTCCTTCGTTTTTTCGGCTCAAAAACGCCCCAACGATTAACGATTTTGTGCCCATTAACTGTCCGAAAAACTAACAAACTGTCTAAATAACCGAATTCCAGACGATTTTTCGTATAGTGTATGGCCAACATAAGTAGCAGTGTACTCTGTGTCTGTGTGTTCACACAGAGCTGTGCTGAAGATAGCTGCTACAGTGCTGCTGATTCCCTCTCCTCAGCACTTACTTGCTGAAAGAGGCAGGCTGTGAAGAAGCTGCTGTTCAGTATCACTCTGCCCAGGGACTGAAGCTGTGGCCCAGAACTTATTTTTATTTTCGGTGGTGCCGGCTTGTACTAATCCGCTTGCATGCCGCTTTAGAAAAAAAAAGTCCCACCATGCTGCAGCATTCTGGGCCCCTCTTAATGAACTGATGGGGCCCAGGGAATATGAATTAGAAAACCTGGGAGCCCCGAGGAAGAATAAATAAACCACCAGCAGCTTTTTATGTAAAACACCTTATATCACTTGATGCTGCCGGCCCGGCCCCCCTGTTAAAGTGATGGGGCCTGACCTGCTACAGTTGGCCTTATTGGCGGCCTTTTTTTCTCAGTTTTACATGGACTGAAAAAAAGTTTAAACTCTTGTTTTTTACTGCTATCCTAGGTTTTTACTGCTATCTAAGGCCTCATTACAGATATTGACCCTAATTTCCTGTCCCGCTTACAGCATTTTATACAGAAGGTGACGGGAATTCTCCAACAGTAATACAGACTGACATAACATGTTTTTTTGTTAGTAGAGTAGGGAAAAAGTAAAACTTTAGCTAGATTTTTATTTCTGTCAGTGTCCCTACTGCATATTTCCTGGTGCCTCCATGGCAGCATACATGTGATAGAGCTCTGCCTCTACTCCGCCTTCAGGACTAGTGAATAGCATAAATTAAAGGGCGTAGCCCCTCCCCCAAAATTCCCTTTTTTTCCCTCATAGCTCTTGACTGGTGAAGAGTAGCAGTACGTCCATACCTCTGCAGTCCGCAGCATCCGCTGGGTTCAGCCTCTCCCATGCGCAGTCCCTGTTCTTGGGCCGCTATTAGCGCTGATAAGACTGGGAACCCCTTCTGTGGATCTTTTGGGGTCTTGCAGAGTTTCCTCATAGGAACGCAGTCTGCTGGCAATTCAAGAACAAACGAATGATTGGTGGAGGCAGCAGGAGGATCAGCTTCTCCTTTTCGCTCCCTTTGGTCAGGTTACATTTTGTTCCTTTGGATAAGAGGAGTGTGATTTAGGCTTTGATTAAGGTATTTCTTCCTTTTGAAAAATAAAGAATAGCAAAAAGCAGTAGTAGTGGTATATTGTATGATAGTAAAATTTGTCCTCTTTAAGACACTTTTATTCCCAGTTCACGCATGCGTGACCCAGGCTTTTCAATTTTTACCTTTTATTTCTCTACATGAGATATATCCTGGGTTGCTGCGGTTCTCCTGTGGCCTCTTGGGGTGTCTCTCTTCTCTCCACTCGCTGAAAGAGCAGTGGGGAGAGGGGTGGCGTGGCAGTTCCCTGTGTGCAGGCGCAGCCAGGGATACGTTGCTGCATGTAGATGCAAGCGAGAGGTCCGGTGCCCCTGGTGCGTATGCGCATGTGAAGGCGCATAGAGCGGCGAAGCCTTGGCCGCCATCTTTCTTAGGGGAAAAAAACATGCCATTCTGGTTATTGTTGCCAGAAGCTAGAACTAATTAATTACAGGTTCCTTCTGTCTAAAAATAATTAGTTAATTAATGAAGCATTCCCTCCCTCTCTCCCAATAAAAGTTAGTCTCTGTTTGAGCTCAGGGTTGCTCCTCATTGCCTGTGTGTGCGTGCCCTGCAGCTCAAAAAAACTTTTCAGCAAATAGGTACAGTGGGGACGGAAAGTATCCAGACCCCCTTAAATTTTTTACTCTTTGTTATATTGCAGCCATTTGCTAAAATCATTTAAGTTTTTCCTCATTAATGTACACGCAGCACCCCATATTGACAGAAAAGCACAGAATTGTTGACATTTTTGCAGATTTATTAAAAAAGAAAAACTGAAACATCACATGGTCCTAAGTATTCAGACCCTTTGTTGTGACACTCATATATTTAGATGCTGTCCATTTCTTCTGATCATCCTTGAGATGGTTCTACACCTTCATTTGAGTCCAGCTGTGTTTGATACTGAATGGACTTGATTAGGAAAGCCACACACCTGTCTATATAAGACCTTACAGCTCACAGTGCATGTCAGAGCAAATGAGAATCATGAGGTCAAAGGAACTGCCTGAAGAGCTCAGAGACAGAATTGTGACAAGGCGCAGATCTGGCCAAGGTTACAAAAAAAATTCTGCTGCACTTAAGGTTCCTAAGAGCACAGTGGCCTCCATAATCCTTAAATGGAAGACGTTGGGATGAGCAGAACCCTTCCTAGAGCTGGCCGTCCAGCCAAACTGAGCTATCGGGGGAGAAGAGCCTTGGTGAGAGAGGTAAAGAAGAACCCAAAGATCGCTGTGGCTGAGCTCCAGAGATGCAGTCGGGAGATGGGAGAAAGTTGTAGAAAGTCAACCATCACTGCAGCCCTCCACCAGTCGGAGCTTTATGGCAGAATGGCCCGACGGAAGCCTCTCCTCAGTACAGGACACATAAAAGCCCGCATGGAGTTTGCTAAAAAACACCTGAAGGACTCCAAGATGGGGAGAAATAGGATTCTATCTTGGTCTGATGAGACCAAGACAGAACCTTCTGGCCTTAATTCTAAGCGGTATGTGTGGAGAAAACCAGGCACTGCTCATCACCTGTCCAATACAATCCCAACTGTGAAGCATGGTGGTGGCAGCATCATGCTGTGGGGGTGTTTTGCAGCTGCAGGGACAGGACGACTGGTTGCAATTGTGGGAAAGATGAATGTGGCCAAGTACAGGGAAATTCTGGACGAAAACCTTCTCCAGAGTGCTCAGGACCTCAGACAGGGCCGAAGGTTTACCTTCCAACAAGACAATGACTCTAAGCACACAGGTAAAATAACAAAGGAGTGGCTTCACAACAACTCCGTGACTGTTCTTGAATGGCCCAGTCAGAGCCCTGACTTAAACCCAATTGAGCATCTCTGGAGAGACCTAAAAATGGCTGTCCACCAACGTTTACCATCCAACCTGACAGAACTGGAGAGGATCTGCAAGGAGGAATGGCAGAGGATCCCCAAATCCAAGTGTGAAAACTTGTTGCATCTTTCCCAAAAAGACTTATGGCTGTATTAGATCAAAAGGGTGTTTCTATTAAAAACTGAGCAAAGGGTCTGAATACTTAGGACCATGTGATATTTCAGTTTTTCTTTTTTAATAAATCTGCAAAAATGTCAACAATTCTTTGTTTTTCTGTCAATATGGGGTGCTGTGTGTACATTAATGAGGAAAAAAATTAACTTAAATGATTTTAGCAAATGGCTGCAATATAACAAAGAGTGAAAAATTTAAGGGGGTCTGAATACTTTCCGTCCCCACTGTATGTGTTACTTTTTTTTAATATTACACTGACATTGTAGATTTTTGTTAAGTTGCTCTTTGGGGTCCTATTTTTGTCTTCTTTTCTGTATTTCTTCAGCTGATCCTCCTGCCCATTCCGCCATGAGCCATTCTTCTCACAGTCTAGATCCTCTTGTATCCAATAGGTATGGAACCACCTGTACGTGAGTATTTAAAAAAGAAAAAAAAAAAGTGCGCCACTGAGAAACAAACTTTGGTTGTTTCAGCCCTGTTCCTTCAAAGCGGTCCGGAAAGTCCTCAAGGCGCCATGACAATGACGATAGCCCTGAGCCGAGATTACGTTCTTCACATCATAGGTCTTCCAGGAGATCAAGATCTCAAAGACATCGTCATTCGCCTTCACCCCCACTGTGGGCGTCAAGGAAAAAATGCTGGGCATGTGGCTTGGTTCCACTCCCTGATAAGCTTGTCTGCAGAGACTGTCTCTGGGACTACGCAGCTAACCGGGAATAAGAAAGGCCAACAGGTGGTTGACCTACTTAAACAAACCATGAAAGACTCTCTTTCTGAATTGATGGCCATGATCCCCGCTCACCCGGTTTCACAAGCTGCACAAGTATTGAATTTAGACCCCGACATTCTGGGTCCATCAGCTGTTAGTACTCCTTTGCCTCCATCAGGAAAAACCGCTAAACAAACTCCACCGGTAGATTCATCCGAGGAGTCCTCAGATGATACTGAGCCATCTGGTTCCAGTTTCTGCCTGGTTAAGCCCTTTGTCCAAGCGGTGAGGAGCGCCATTGCCTGGGAAGACCCGGAAGCACCTCCTCAAAAATCCTATTTCCCATTCCTCAAGAGAAAACAAATATTTTTCCCATTAATGGGGGAGATCAGGGAGATCATGGAGGATTAGTGGAACTAAACCGACAAAAAGTTTACTCTAGCCCGTTTAACCAAACTGTATCCACTGGCAGATTCGGATACTCAGTCCTTAAGCTTAATGCCTGTGGTTGATGCAGCTGTAGTGCATCTGGCAAAATATGTAACGTTGCCAATGGAGGATTCGACGTCTTTCAAGGATCCCCTATATAGACGTATTGACCTAGACCTCAAAAGGAGCTATCTAGCGGCAGGGGTGGCTTGCAGACCAGCCATTGCGCTGACATCTGTTTCCAATGCCATCAGGTCTTGGACGGAAAATGTTGAGACAGCCCTGCACCAAGACGTTCCTAAAGATGACATAATCAAAGCTCTGGAGGAGCTTAAGTTGGCGGCAGATTTCGTAGGAGAAGCTGCAATTGACACAATCCGTTGTTCGGCCAATTCAATGCTGCACTCGGTTATGGCAAAATGGGCCTTATGGCTTAAACCTTGGACAGTCGATCTGGCATCAAAGCAAAATTGGTGCAAGATTCCCTTTGACGGAAAATCTTTGTTCGGTGAGAAACTCGACAAAGCAATTTCTCGAGTCACAGGGGGCAAATCCAGCTTACTCCATCAGGACAGGAAGGTCCGGAGAACAAAGGTCTATTTATCTCGTTTCAGGCAATCAAATTCCAGAGACTTCAGGCAGTCTCGCCCCTTTAGGGACAACAAGAAGTCGTGGAGAGCTACTCAGAATTCTTTTTTGGAGCCAGAAAGAACAAGTCCCTCACCGCTCCCCAGGAGGGGACAAAGTCTTTTTGATGCCAATGGGGTGGAGACGCCCCCAGTGGGAGCCCGGCTAAAACATTTTTCCCCATCTGGGCCTCCCAGTGTCAAGACCCATGGGTCCTATCAACGATCCGGTACGGTCACTTCTGGACTTTCTCTCATCAACCTCCTCACACGTCTTTCAAAGAAACACAGTTACCGGCCTCCCCACAGAAAGCACTGGCCCTAAACCAATTTATGGAGTCTCTGCAGCGTCAAGGGGCAGCAGTACCTGTTCCCACATCGGAGCGATTTACAGGTTTTTACTCCACCCTTTTCCTGGTGCAGAAAAAAAACAGGTGGCTGGAGACCTGTAGCTCTGAAAAAGCTAAATTGATACATCCATCTCGAAAGCTTCAAGATGGAGTCGCTCCAAACGATTATCCAAACCATACAACCAGGAGATTGGTTAATATCGATAGACCTGCATAATGCTTACCTCCCTCGTCCCTATTCTACCATCCTTCCAAAAATATTCAAGGTTTGCAGTGGGTCATGTCCACCTGCAATTTCAGGCTCTGCACTTTGGGCTGTGCACCTCCCCTCGGGTGTTCACAAAAGTGTTGATATCTGTCTTGGCCCCTCTGAGAGAGAAGGGATTAAGAATTTACCACTATCGGGACGATATCCTCTTGCTATCGATCAACAACCCGAGCCAGCTTATAGCTCACAGAGAAATTCTTCTTCAGTCGTTGTCGGAGTTGGGGTGGTTGGTGAACCATCGAAAGAGCCAATTAGTTCCAACACAAAAGATGATCTACCTAGAAGCAATGTTCGATACGCACCTAGGCACAGTCTCTTTACCCCAAATGAAGATGGAGAGCATCATTCAGAAGATGTCCAAGACCATACAGAGGTCCCATCTATCAGCCTCACAGTGTCTGAGCCTTATTGGCACGATGTTCTTGTGCATACCTCTAGTTCCATGGTCTCACTGGCACCTGAGACACTTCCAGACGGGATTCTTAACACAATGGAGACATCTTTCCCAGACAAACCGTTTAACAACACTGATGAGCAGGAGTCTGCACTGGTGGACTTATACAGAGAATCTTTCCCGGTCCCATCATTTGGGTTCCCACTCACGGGCCACAATTACTTCAGATGCGAGTGGCCAGGGGTGGGGTGCCCATTGTAGAGAATTCCGGATTCAGGGAAGATGGTCCTTTCCCACCAGAGGGATAGTGTCCAACGTCCTAGAAATGAGGACAGAATTTCTAGCCTTAACCTCTTTTGCATCTCAGGTCAGGGGGCAGAGAGTGCTTTTGGACAACAAGGCTGCAGTCTCATACCTTCAGAAGCAAGGGGGCACCCACAGCAAGACACTTCTGAGGGAAGTGGAACCTGTAATGCTCTGGGCAGAGAGGAACCTGGTAGACCTCAGGGCAATATATCTCCCAGTCAGGATGAACTCAGAGGCAGATGTCTTATCAAGGAGGTTTGGGGACAACAATGAGTGGTCTCTCCATCCCCATGTGTTCAATAAAATCTCCAATCTATGGCAGACCTCAGGAGGTGGATCTCTTTGCTACGCAGGAGAATTCCAAACCCAGGAGATTCTTCTCTCGCCTCCCACATCCACAAGCGGGTGGAGTAGATGCGCTATCCTGTCCTTGGACCTTCAAGACAGCTTACACCTTTCCTCCTTGCCCACTCATATCGAGGTTTCTCCTCAGACTCCTGAGCGAACCAGTCCAAGTGCTAGCAGTGCTACCCTATTAGTTTCCACTAGCCATGCACCTCAGTTTGGATCAGCCGATCAGAATTTCCCCCCTTCCAGCAGTTGTTGACCCAGGGCAGGCTGGCCCATCCAGACCCACAGAAGCTGGATCTTCATGTATGAAGGTTGAATGGTGGAGGTTTGAATCGTTAGGCTGTTCCCAAGAGGTCACATAGACCCTGTTAAAAGCCAGAAAACCAACAGCCAACGCAATCTATGCAAGGATTTGGGACAAGTTCTTATCCTACGCCACAGGAAAAGGGTTTGATCCTATCTCTCATTCCACTGCTGATGTTCTGAGTTTTCTGCAAACTGGTCTAGATTTGGGGCTCATCCAGAGTTCCCTTAAGGTACATGTGTCCGCAATTTCTGCAGCAACTAACACCAGGTGAGCAGAAGACCCTCTAGTGGTCACGCTTCTCAGGGGAGTATTGAGGATGCGTCCTCCATCCAGACGTTCCTTTCCAAAGTGGGACCTTCCTCTAATATTGGAAGTCCTATCCACTCATCCGTTTGTGGCGGTTGAAGAGGTCTCAATTTGGAACTTAACTTTAAAAACAACTTTTCTGTTGGCTATTACATCCGGCAGGAGGATTTCGGAACTCCACTCTCTGGGCATTGGGGATGATCACATATCCTTTTTCCCAGATAAGGTAGAACTTCGCCCTCTCAAAGGGTTCACACCCAAGGTCACCTCAACGGCAAACCTGTAAGAACCATGGGCTTTACCAGTTTTCATGGACTCAGAATCAAACTCCTGTCACAAGTTAGACATATCTAAAGTCCTCAGGGCCTACTTGGAAGCCACAGCAAGTTTCAGGAACTCTGAAAAATTATGCATCATCCCATGGGGTAAGAATAGAGGAAAGGAAGCTTCTACCCGAACCTTGGCATCCTGGGCAGCGAAGGCAAATGTTTCTTTGGAAACAGTATGCAGGGCTGCCACTTGGGCTTCTCGACACACATTTCTTAAACATTATCGCGTTGATCCCGGAGCTCTTTTGACAGTAGAGTTCGGGAGAAGAGCACTTTGTGCTGCTATGTCTGTATCTGATTAAAAAAGTTTTCATTAAAGCATTAAACCCACCCATGTGAGCTAGTTATTTATCACATGTATGCTGCCATGGAGGCACCAGGAAAACGGAAAATTGTACCATGCAATTGTACCATGCTTATGCCTACACACGACCGGACTTTCCGTCAGAGTAGACTCTGACGGTCTTTCCGACAGAGTTCCGCTGATACGGACTTGCCTACACACGACCACACCAAAGTCTGTTCGTTTAGAACGTGATGACGTACGACGGGACTAGAAAAAGGAAGTTTAATAGCCAGTAGCCAATAGCTGCCCTTGCGTAGTTTTTGGCATACAGATGAACGGTTTTCCTGATAGGATTTGAGTCCGTTGGAAAGATTTGAAACATGTTCTATTTCTAGGTCAGAATTTTAGAAAGAAAAAGTCAGATGAAGCCCACACACCATCGGAATGTCCAACGGAATAATTCCATCTGCCCTTTTCTGCCGGAAAGTCTAGTCGTGTGTACGCGGCATTACCTGTAATTTTCCTTTCCTGGTGCCAATCCATGGCAGCATAAGCTCCCACCCTCAGTATTCTATATTACGAAGAATGTTGGGGAGGGGCTATGCCCTTTAATTTATGCTATTTACTAGTCTTGAAGGCGGAGTAGAGGCAGCGCTCTATCACATGTATGCTGCCATGGAATTGGCACCTGGAAAGGAAAATTATGGTAAGTATGATACAATTTTCCATTTTGTGCTCATTTTGTGTTTGATAAAACTGAAGTCAGCAGGACAGGAAGTGGGGCTCCATGCACACTAGTGTTTTTTCAAGCTCCTAGAAGCTGTTATTAGCATTTTTTTCTGCTCTTAGAAGCTAAATAGTGTTATCCTATGTGTCCGTGCACACTATTTTAGGCTATTAGCGTTTTTTGAGCTTCAACTTCTAGGAGCAGAAAAAAAATTGTTTTTGCAAAATTTCTTAGAGCATTTTTTCCAGCAGAAAAATATGCTGAATGCTAGCTTTTTTTTTTTTAGCTTTTTCTTTTTTCTTTATGTACTGCAAAAACACCAATAAAATGCTAATGCTCCTAAAAGCTACTAAAATGCTACTAGAAGCTGGCACAAAAATGCTATTATCAGCAATTTTCATCCAGCGATTTTCTGGCATTTTTAAGCTTATAGTGTGCATGGAGCCTGAAGGTAAATTTCACAGAGGCCCCATGCTGAAAAATCCAAAAGGTTTTGTACCTCTTTTGCAACCTTTGCAAAACTAGGAACAATATGTTATGGTTGGACATACATTGGAAGCATTTTGTTATATCTGTTTCATAAGTGCAAAAAAGGGTTAATTGTGTCAGAAATTCAGAACTGTCTGGTGCATATTTTCTGTGTTATCTGAAAGAGGCTGATTAGTCCTCCCAATACATATTTTGGACTACAAGATGATTAGCCTTTATGTTGTACACCTACAAAACAGGTGGTTAAGTAACATTAATACTGCCCCCAACCACCCCATATAAGCACCCCCCCCCCCATAAGCTGCAAAAGCAGCCGTATGGGGGTATGCCCAGGCTGTGGGCATGATGCTTTGAATTGCAACATGGCAAAAACGATTCCTTCTGTCACCTTTGGCAGGCAGTGTCAAAAGCGACCTATTTAAGTGAATGGGACCACAATGCAACTGCCCTGCAACCTCTGTGGTGCAGGCATTTAGTGGTTAAAAACAGGCTGTGAGGAGACATAAGACATGTCAAATGGCCTCTGAAAGCCGATCAAACCACAGATTGTTATTCTGAGTGTTTACACATACATAAATGAGCCCAAGTAGTGGCAATTCTAAATATCATGTTAGCGTGTTTGTGGTCAATTTGCACATACAATATCTAGTTTATTTTCATGGAAACAGCTTTATGCAGCTTATTTGAAAATAATGCCATAGCTAATGATAGTTACAAAGTTACAGTGCCTTGAAAAAAGTACTCATATACCTTTAAACTTTCCACATTTTGTCATATTACAACCAAAAATATAAATGTATTTTATTGGGTTTTTATGTGATAGACCAACACAAAGTGTCACATAATTGTGAAGTGGAAGGAATAAATGGTTTTCAAAATTCTTTATAAATAAATATGTGAAAAGTGTGGCGTGCATTTGTGTTCAGCCCCCTTAGTCAATACTTTCTAGAACCATCTTTCACTGAAATTACAACTGCAAGTCTTTTTGAGGATGTCTCTACCAGCTTTGCACATTTAGAAAGTGATATTTTTGCCCATTCTTCTTTGCAAAATAGCTCAAGCTCTGTTAGATTGCATGGAGAGCATCTGTGAACAGCAATTTTCAAGTCTGGCCACAGATTCTCAATTGGATTTAGGTCTGGACTTTGACTGGGGCATTTTAACACATGAATATGCTTTCATTTAAACCAACCCTTTTTAGCTCTGACTGTATGTTTAGGGTCGTTGTCCTCCTGGAAGGTGAACCTCCGCCCCAGTCTCAAGCCTTTTGCAGACTAATGCCCCGTACACACGGTCGGATTTTCCGATGGAAAATGTCCGATCGGAGCGTGTTGTCGGAAATTCCGACCGTGTGTGGGCTCCATCGGACATTTTCCATCGGATTTTCCGACACACAAAGTTGGAGAGCAGGAGATAAAATTTTCCGACAACAAAATCCGTTGTCGGAAATTCCGATCGTGTGTACACAAATCCGACGGACAAAGTGCCACGCATGCTCAGAATAAATAAAGAGATGAAAGCTATTGGCCACTGCCCCGTTTATAGTCCCGACGTACGTGTTTTACGCCACCGCGTTTAGAACGATCGGATTTTCCGACAACTTTGTGCGACCGTGTGTAGACAAAACAAGTTTGAGCCAACATCCGTCGGAAAAAATCCTAGGATTTTGTTGTTGGAATGTCCGAACAAAGTCCGACCGTGTGTACGCCCTATAACAGGTTTTGTTTTAAGATTGCCCTGTATTTGGCTCCATCCATCTTGCCATCAACTCTGACCAGCTTCCCTGTCCCTGCTGAAGAAAAACATCCCCACAACATGATGCTGCCACCACCATGTTTCACGGTGGGGATGGTGCTTTCAGGGTGATGTGCAATGTTAGTTTTCTGCCACACATAGCGCTTTGCTTTTAGGCAAAAAAGTTCAACTTTGGTCTCATCTGACCAGAGCACTTTCTTTCACATGTTTGCTCTGTCTTGCACATGGCTTCTTGGAAACAGCAAATGATAATTCTTATGGTTTTCTTTCAACAATGGCTTTCTTCTTGCCACTCTTCCATAAGGGCCAGATTTGTGGAATGCATGACTAATAGTTGTCCTGTGGACAGATTCTCCCACAGCACCTCCAGAGTTACCATAGGCCTCTTGGTTGCTAATCCTATTAATGCTCTCCTTGCCCGGTCTGTCACTTTAGGTGGACGGCCATGTCTTGGTAGGTTTGCAGTTGTGCTGTACTGTTTCCATCTTCGGATCATGGATTGAACAGTGCTCCGTGAGATGTTAAAAGCTTGGAATATTTTTTTTATAACCTAACCCTGCTTTAAACTTCTCCACAACTTTATACCTGCCCTGTCTGGTGTGTTCCTTGGCCTTCATGATGCTGTTTGTTCACTAAGGTTCTCTAACAAATCTCTGAGGGCTTCACAGAACAGCTGTATTTATACTGAGATTAAATTACACACAGGTAGACTTTAGTTACTCTGACTGAAGAGACGGACGGTCAGGAGAGGGCTGTGGGGCGCCTACAACACTTGTCCCAGGGAGAGCTCTGATGGAGCCAACTGACAGAGGACACTGTAGTTGTCAGGATTCAGTGTTGTCCGTTGTCAGTATCCTCTGTCAGTTGGCTCCATCAGAGCTCTCACTGGAAAAAGAGTTGTAGGCGCCCCACAGCCCTCTCCTGACCAGACGTCTCTTCAGTTAGTGAGTGGCTCACTCACAGCTTATCGGCAGCTGCTTGATGAGCCTGTGTCTGTGGAGCCAGCCCATCCATCCACCCAGCGGTCTTCTCATCTATTCTGAAGCACCGATGTGTCCCTTTTTAAAGCTCCCTAATGGAGGAACTGTTTAACGCTGTTTATTCACCTTCACTTGTGAGTCTATCGATTTTATCCTTTTATATCCAATAAAAAGACGTTATTGCACCATGAGACTGTGCGCTCGTATTCCCATTTGTTTTCACAGCTATCAATTCCCGTTGCTGCAAGGAGCATGGTGCTGACCAGATTGCTTCACACTAAGCATTCTCTTTAAAGGATTCTGTGGTCAGTGTGTTATCACTTTGGACTGGACAATTTTAGTGCAAAGACTGTTTTTGTTTCATTTTATATTCCAGATGAGGTCTTACTAATTATTTGTATGGGGCAAAATTATATTGCTCTCTCTGGAGTCCATAGCTCTCTTAATACAAGAAAGGACTTTGCTCACATTGGAAACCGCATGAAAACAGGCTGAGACAGAAGTACAGTTAAATCACACTTGTTTAATAAGAAAAGTAAAAAGAACAAACGTAGTCAAAACATAGCCAAAGTTCAGTAACCGTAACGGATAGTCAGCCAAGCCAGAAGTCAGGGATCAATGTAGTGGAACAGCAAGCAGGATCTGGAGCCAGAAGGGATGTCAGCAAAGAAAGTCTTGAACAGGATTGCAGGAGATTTTTTCTGTGATGTGACCAAGGTGAAGGCAGAGCTCCTCTGGACTGGATGGCTTAACTAGACAGGACTGAGGAGCAGGATATCATCAACAGCTGAGTAACTGTGGAGAGATAGGAGCTGGCAATTAGCCAACAGCTGAGCACCCAGCTCAGAGAAGGAAGGGCTAAGCCCAGCCCTGACACTGCAGCTTGGCATTGCATGCTATTATTAAGCTTATGATCTACCAAAAACCCCAAATCCTTCTCCACCCTTGGTTCCCCCAGTTGTACTCCCCCTAGTATGTATGATTCGTGCATATTCTTTGCCCCCAAGTGCATAACCTAACATTTATCAACATTAAACCTCATTTGCCACTTAGTTGCTCAATTAAACAGTGCATTGAGGTCGGCTTGTAAGTTGGAGACATCCTGTAAGGACGGTTTTCCACTGCATAGCTTGGTGTCATCTGCAAAGACAGAAATGTTACTTTTAATCCCAGACCCTATATCATTTATAAAGGAATAAAAAGGGTACCAACACTGAACCTTGGGGTACACCACTGATAACCTTAGACCATTCAGAGTAAGAGTCATTAACCACTACTCTCTGAATTCTGTCTTTTTTTTTTTTTTTTTTTTTTTTTCTTATCCACTTCAGCGAAAGTTTTCCGAGAGACATTATTTCAACTTTATGTGTCAAACTTTATCTCTTCTCCTTTTTCACATCATTGTGGATTGTTTCCGTCACATCTTTATTATTTTTCCCTTCTAGGATATTCTTAAATATTTTTAAAAACCGGCGACAAAACGCCTTCTATAATTATAAACCCTATTATTATCTTAGTCTCTCTCAGTCCCTCTTATTTCCCCCCGCCCCCCCCTCCCCCTCCCCTGTGTCTGGTCCGTTCCTTTATGTTATTTATTTATCCACTTGGCTCTGCACCTGTTCTTTCTTTTATCCTATCTAAATAAATATCCGAGACTTTGTAGTTTTTCCAACTTTCCCATCTACTATTATCCCCTTTCTCTCCTCCTTCCATTTTGTAGTGATAATCTATTTCCTTTAGCCAGTTTCTAATGTCTGGTTTTCCACTTTTTAGCCAATTCTTGGGAATTAAGGCCTTGGCCGCATTCAGGAGGTTAGGTATTATTGATTTTCTATATTGTTTCTTAGGTTTATTGTAGATATGGAAGAGGCAAGTCCAAATATTTTGTTCTATTTCTTCTCCAGTTATTTCCTTTATGTTATTTAACACTTCCTTCCAGTACTCCATTATTATTGGGCATTCCCACCATATGTGTGTGATCGTTGCTATTTGGCCACATTTTCTCCAACACAAGGAGGTTCTATCTTGATGGAATCTGTGTATTCTTACTGGGGTCATATACCATCTTGATACTAGTTTATAATTCATTTCGATGGTCTTCATGTCCCAAGCCTTATTATATCCCATTTCTATCATTTTTTCCACTTTTTGGTTATCTATTTTTAAATTCATTTCTTTTTCCCATTGATTTATATATTCTGGTCTTTCTTGTGCTTCCAAATCTGTCAGTATACTATAAATTTTTGATGTTCCGTTTTTTAATGGTGTTTCATTGCTACATAGCTTTTCCAATGCAGTTAATTTTGTTTCATCTCTCAGTGGGTGTGGTATTGTGCTTACTAGGTGCCTTATTTGAGTATAATTCCATTCATTCATCTTCCATCCATTCTTTTCCTCTATTTCTACTCGTGTTCTTATTTTGCCATTTCTAGTGATATCTTTCAGTCGTGGGTTACCTATTCCTTGGATTTCAAATATTTCCCTCCCAGGGGTGAAGAGATTCGATCCTGTGAGTGCTAATAGTGGTGAATTATATTTCCATTCATTCTTTAAGTGAATGGTGTCCCAAATTTTAAATACATTTTTTGTTATTTCGTGCGTGTCGGTGTCCAATATTCTATATTTCCGTGGAATCCAAATATTCTTATGTAGTGTGGCTCCACTTATTGTGTTTTCCATTTCCACCCATTTTTTTTTCATTTTTCTCATTTGTCCACTCTAACATTCGTGTTAAAACTATGGCTTTATAGTACCTACTTATATCTGGGACGGCAAGACCCCCATGCTCCTTTTTCCTTGTGATCAGCGTGTATTTAATTCTTGGTTTTTTATTAAGCCATATGTATTTTAGCAGGATTGTTTTAATTATTTTAAAAAAGCTCTGCGGGATTTTTACTGGTAACATCTGTAATCTGTAGTTTATTTTAGGTAATATCGTCATCTTAAACATATTTATTCTTCCAATCCATGAAAGTGGCTGTATTCTTAACTTTTTCATTTCTTCTTTGACCTCATTGATCAGTGGAATAAAGTTTGCCTGATAAATTTTTTCGACTCTAGGAGTTATTTTAATTCCAAGGTAATTTAGTTCTTTTACCCAAGTGAATGGGAATTCTTTTTGTAAAGACTGAACTTCCTTTTCCTCTAGACCTATGTTTAATATTTCCGTTTTTATTGGATTAATTTTGAAGTTTGACAGTTCTCCGTATTTTTTAATTTCTTTCAGTATATTTGGGAGTGACACTCTTGGGTTGGATACGTACATCAAGATGTCGTCCGCGTAGGCAGCGATCTTATGCTCTTTTCCTCCTAGTTTCGCTCCTTCTACCTCTTTGTTATTGCGGAGTGTTGCTAATAGTGGTTCTAAGGCCAATACATATAATAGTGGAGACAGTGGACAGCCTTGCCGTGTTCCATTCTGCATCTTAATTTTTGGAGAGAGTCTACCGTTTACTTTTACGACTGCTGTCGGGCCATTATACAAATTTGTTATCCACTTCATCATTTTTGTCCCAATACCCAAGTGCCGCAATGTATCCATCATGAAACCCCAGTCTACCCTGTCAAATGCTTTTTCTGCATCCAATGACAGGAATAGAACTGGGCTCTCATTCTGCACCTTCTTGTGCAACATCAATAATGATTTTAGGCTGTTGTCCCGCCCCTCTCTCCCCGGGACAAAACCAGTTTGGTCCGGGTTGATCCACAGTGGGATTAGTTTTTTTATCCTAGTGGCCAGGATCTTGGAGTACAGCTTCGTATCAGCGTTCAATAGGGCTATTGGCCTGTAGCTTGAGCAGTTAACTTTGTCTTTCCCTTCTTTTGGTAGTATTGTAATATGAGCTAGTAACGATTCACTTCTTATTTCTTCATCTTCCCCTAAGGAATTCATATATTCTAATAGTTTTGGAGTCAGCTGTTCTTCAAATTTTTTATAGTATTTGACCGTAAACCCGTCTGGTCCTGGGCTTTTTCCTACGGGAGTTTCCTTTAATGCCAGTTTTACCTCTTCATGCGTAATATTTTTTTCCAATTCTTCTAGTTGGTCTATTTTTAGTTTTGGTAAATTTGCTTTTTTTAAATATTCTTGTATCTTCTTTGTTCTTGTATTCGCTTCTTTCCAACTTTCCTGTCCTTTTATTGCATAAAGGGAGCTGAAGTATTTTTGAAATGTTATCGCTATATCTGTAGTTTTATTTACCACTTCTCCTTTTTCATTTTTGATCTTCTCAATGTAATTCAAAGACTTCTTTTTTTTTACCAGATTTGCTAGGTATTTTCCTGGTTTATTACCCCATTTATATTTTTCTTGTACTACTCTGTTGTAGTCCTTCCTTTCTTCTTGTTCCATCTAGTCTTTTAATTGCTCTCTCTTTTGAGATAGTAGGCCGAAGATTTTGTTGTTTACTTGATTTTTGTGTTTTTGTTCCAATTCATAAATTTCTTTAATTATTTGTTGCATGTTTGTTTTCCTTTCCTGTTTTTTTCTTGCCCCTATAGTATTAACTTGCCCCTAATAACAGATTTATGCGCCTCCCATATTGTTGCTTTCGATACCTCTGGTGTATCGTTTTCTTCAAAATATCTTTTAATTTCTTCTGAATTCTGTCTTAGCCAGTTTTCTATCCATTTACAATTTGATCTTTCCAAGCCTGTAGACTTTATCTTACACATTAGACGTATGTGGGGAACTGTGTCAAACGCTTTTGCAAAATCCAAGTATACCATGTCCACAGCCACCCCTCTGTCCAAGGTTCTACTTACCTCCTCATAAAAAGGAATCAGCTTTGTTTGACAACTTCTGTCTTTCATGAATCCATGCTGTCTGTCGCGCAAAATATTTTTTTCCAGCAAGAACTCGTCTATGTGGTCTTTTATTAAACTCTCCATTATCTTCCAGACTATGGAAGTTAAACTAACAGGTCTATAGTTACCTGGCAAAGACTTTGATCCATTTTTAAATATGGGCACCACACTAGCCCTACGACAATTCAGTGGTACAATTCCAGTCATGATTCGACAGTGAATATTCCCACATGTTAATTAGTCACTTAAGATGCGTTAAATGTGTTCATCTGTCAAAAGGTAGAGTATGAGATTTTATGCATGGATATTTCCTATTAATAGACCAGCTATTTGGACAGTAAGACAACCAATAAGGTTCACACAGGCAATTACAGGTGCTATGATTTCAAGCGGTGAGAATCTTTGGATTTCTGCAGCTAAAATTGACAGATGTGTGCGAACAACTATTGGCGCTGATCCCATACATTGCAATGACAGGCTGTCAGCTACTGCAGCTATTTATGTGTGTTTGCACAGCCAGTAATTATATAGTAATCGTGGATGGATGGACAGTGTCCACAGATTCTTGCCGCTGCAAATCGCAGCATGTGTAATATCCTGTGTGAACCAGCTTGTAGCTCCCTGGACACCTGTGCACATGGACAGCTTATTGTAACCATGCTGCATGTATGGGGCGTCCTCGTCATTAATATAAACTACAACAAATGCTGAAAACTATTGTAATTACAGAGTTAAAACAGCAACTTAAAGTAGAAATTTAGAGTCCCTGCTCTTGTAGAAGGGTGGAAGAGAGAGGTGCTTGAGTATTGGGACCTGCTGTTTTCTTTCTTATTTTACCACCCCTCAACCCCCCCCCTCCACCTTGAGTTGTTTTTGTTTTGTTTCTCCTCCTACCCACCCCCCCATTTCCTCTGTTAGCCCTTCCTGGGGGTGAAGAGGGTCTTGTACTAGGTTGGAGGTGATGTATTCTGAATCACCTTCCTTCTGTTCTTGGTTATACAATATGCCTCTTTTTTTATCTCCCAGAACATAAGGCACATGTCCTATACAAACATTGTTTTTCTACAACCCATTCTGCTTTTAGTCTCTGGTCCACCTCCGTTTTGATTGAATAATGCTTTATTATGCCACTTTCCAGTGTAACATTGGCTTATGTAAGCATGTTGATTTATTTATTTTTCCACTTTGTATTGTTTAACTTGTCGGACCTAATCTTGAAAACGAATTAACATTTATTGAACAGAAAGTATAAACTTGAAGTATAACTAAATGCTTTTTTTTTAGATTTGGATAGAGTGCTGTGGGGTTAAAACACCATTTATAAAAAAGATATTGATAAGATACAGCGTGTCCAGGAATGGGCAAAAAATGGTGAAGGGTCTGAAGAATAAAACATATCAGGAAAGACTGGAGGAACTTAAAAAGAAAATTCCCTCTTATAAAAATTACACCAAAAGTTCCTGTAGGGATGTTTAGTAATGGCAGTCTATAAACAGATCATTACAGATAATTGCAAGGTTTTTATTTTTTCCATTCTTTATTTTCCTTTTCCTCTGAATTCTTCTTATTGTGGCCATTTTTACTAAGGGCAGATGGAATTCATCTCCTTCCGGGAAATGTGTATAGAACTATGGGTGTGCCTCCTGGAACATGTTACAGGAACTTCCCAGGATGCATCTGTGAGGCCAAGGTTACATCACCATTGCCTTACTCAACCAGGAAGTGGAAAAAACAGTAATTGTAAGGAAACGTAAAAATGTTTGTTTAACTAATGAAGCTAAAGTGCTTTCATATCAGCATGCAGAGTGGTATGCTGCTGTGATTTTTAGTGAAAGGGGGGAAAGGTTAATTTTAATATATACAGCTTTGAGGCAAGGAGATAAGAATAAATGAATATAAAAAGAGTTTTTTTATATAATCTTTTATTTTTATTTCTTTTTTCCGTTACACTTATAAAAAAAATACAATCAGAATGGTCTTAGCCTGGCACATTCCCACCATATATGAATGTACAAGCCATGCTGACCACAGCCCCTCCTCACCTGTCTTAAACACATGGGTATATTATAGCTACCAGCTTCAGGACCATATACCACCTTATTAGGATTGTATTATTCAACTCCTGTGTCTTTGAACAGAGAGAAAAGTTGTGGGTCATGTTATGGATTGTATATCGTTGCAAATTAGAAAACTGACTTCCCAGCTATGTTTCCCATTCCGTAAGGAACTTAAGACGTATATGGGATCTGCCATAATTCAGTAATTTATAAGAGGCGGACAACAGTCCTTTATCAGCTGGCAGCTTAAACCAGAGAGATCCAAGTCCTGTAATAGAGTCTGCTATTAGTCCTTCAAAAGCGCAATACTGATATTTTTTCTGGAGCAATTGATCCAGAACCTTCTGGTCCTGTATCTCCGCTAACAGTTATTGAGTTTTTTTTCAATCTTTGCTTTTTAGACAGGATGCCTAAGAGATTATGATCCACCTAATCATCACCTTATGCCACTCCCTTAACATACCCTTAGATACCTCCTCTGTATTATTTATCTCAAAATACGCTTTTATAGCATTCATTACCACCTCCAAAGCCTCAGGGTTGTCCAAAATATTATCATTCACTCACCAGGTCCATTCCTTGTCCACGCTAATAAAAGGTTGCAACAAAATGGACACTGGAGCATGATCCAACAACATTATCTGTTCTGTGGACACCCCTATAATAGAATGCAAATAAAATGTATCCATAAGTGACAAATCAATTCGAAAGTGGGTCTTATGTACACTCTAATAATGGCAGTAGTCCTGCTGAGACACAATAAGCAAATGCCAACAGTCAATCAAATAGAGAGACTGCATGGCTTTAGAAAAATTATTTAAGGCCACAAAGGACAGAGCCGATTTACCAGTAGAGGTAACTACTTTTGGTCCAGGCTAAGATTAAAATCACCACCAAACTCCAGGACACCAGCCATAAAGGTGAACAATTTATTCAAAATCCCATCAATAAATGATATTTGACGAGTATTAGGTACATAAACAGATGCAAAAGAATAAACCTGACCTTTGACAAAACATAATAATGCCTTCTGCATCTGATTGAAACTCCAGCACCGAAAAGGAGCAGCATTTATGAATCGCCATGGCTACCCCCTGGGCTTTAGAAACTGAAGTTGTACTAAGAAACCATTGATTATGCATGTGTAATGGAACTTTGGGAGTAGAGGCATACAGTATATAAAGTGAGTCTCCTGCAACATGACAATCTGCAGAGTTACCCGCTTTAATTTCCACCAAATTTTTTTTCCTCTTATTAGGGGAACACATACCCCTTACATTGTAGGACAACTCTTTTAAACTAACCATACTAAAACAAAAATACTCTATATACAGTATATATATCACTTACATTCAGATCCCTCTGACTCTCTCCAAAACCAAAGCAAAAACATACACATAATACACAACCATATTGAACAAATAATATACTAGGCCTACAATCTCACATAAGGCCAGGGCATGGAAGACCAGCTAGCCAACCAGCTGGCCATCCTGGAGGGTCCACCACAGACAGTGGTCCAAGAAATGGACTTTACCCTATAGGGGTATTGGTATGGTCATAGAGGAAGAGTGACCCTCCCATGCCAAATATAAACATGTCCTAAAAGATAGCCAAAAGGGCTAAACATATCCCAAAATGTGTGGCAAACATTTTTTATCGACTATGGATTAATAAGACACTTTTTTTAAAGGTGTTCAAACATTTTAGACCAAAATAAGAAGAGAAAAAAAATCTGAATATACAACCATCTTCACGCTGCCTAATCAAACACCGTGACCCTAATTTTCATTCAGTGGTTTCCTGGGTAGATCAATCTCCTCTTCTCCTCCTCAATCTGGTAAGGCATACTCTCAATGGTTTCGAGAGCTTAGGAATCACAACAGAGTCCAATGCTGTGTCTTCCAGTAGCATCACCTCTGGGAGACCTAAGGCCTCTAAAAATCCTGTTTGTAATATCACTTTTTTTTTTCAAACAAGCCGAAAGGGAACCCCTACTTATAAGGGATATCAGCCTGATGAAGTGCATCCAAGAAGGGGCATACAAATCGTCCTTTGGCCAGAATGCATCTAGAAAGGTTAGGATAAAAGGATATATATACCTTGTGTAAGTCCATATATGATTTGGACCCAGAATAGCTTCCTTAAGTGAATATTAATGTAATTTACAGATTACATCTTTCGGTTTATGTGCGTGACCTATTTCAATCTGTAAGATAGCCTCCCTCTTATGAACTCAATTGAAAATATCCCTGAGCCCTAATATAAGACCAAGGAATTTAATAGCTTCTGAAAGACCTCCAATTCTCATATTAGATCGACGATTTCTATTTTTCCAGTCGTTCATTTGGGAAATTAAAGCCACAAACTGGTTCTTTTGCATATCAATATTACTTTAAGCTGGTGCATAGCTTGTAGCATATCCTTGTTTAGTTTCTGAAGTCTCGCTTCTATGTCCCAGCTGGACAGTGTCCGCTTTAACATTGTTAATTTCTTCTTCATTTTGGCCATCATCAATTCCAAATTAGCCTTCGTAGGCAAGGATTTGATATGAAAAGTTAAAGAAAAAGAAATTGCGCTAGGTGCATGGAAAAATTGTGAAAAGATGAAAAAAAATCCTGCTGCTGTGCACTATAACCCCGATATAAGGGCACAAAAAACAAAATATAATATAGAGAGTGCAGCGATGGACATGTGAAGTGAATAGTGAAATTTTCTAAACCAGTTAATGAAATAGTGAAAAAGGAAAATCAAAATCAATATATCAAAATAGTGACCTATATGCATAGATTAGAAATTATTATTAAACGTGAACATATGAATTAAGATAAGTGAGAAAAAAAATTCCTGTAAATAAAAACTTATAAAAGTACATAAAAGTCCAAAAACAGTGTATTTGATGCGATGTAGATTTCAGGGATGCATCTTCAATATTCAATGTTGCCCACCACCGAATAGATGAATAAAAGGCTTACCAGAAAGCCTGTGACCGCCCTTATTCAGGGGGGTCAAACCAGGCTTAGCAGATATGGGGAACCGCCACAGGGATACTCCAGGGGACACCGATGGACCAATGCGTCAGGACTCCTTGCCAGATAGCGAACCAGCCGACAACCGCTGTAGATGTTCTCCCGAATCCTGTCCTCTCATGGGGCAAACTGTCATTACCAGCACAGTGTACCAATAGAAGCATGTAACTGGACCCGTAACAGCAACGAGCCCAGCGCAAAGCGCAAAGCACTGAGTAATTCCGGGTCCCCTCCGCCCTCTTCTCCAGTCACATGACCACTCACCAGACGGGTGAGTGGTCATGTGACTGGAGAAGAGGGCGGAGGGGACCCGGAATTACTCAGTGCTTTGCGCTTTGCGCTGGGCTCGTTGCTGTTACGGGTCCAGTTACATGCTTCTATTGGTACACTGTGCTGGTAATGACAGTTTGCCCCATGAGAGGACAGGATTCGGGAGAACATCTACAGCGGTTGTCGGCTGGTTCGCTATCTGGCAAGGAGTCCTGACGCATGGGTCCATCGGTGTCCCCTGGAGTATCCCTGTGGCGGTTCCCCATATCTGCTAAGCCTGGTTTGACCCCCCTGAATAAGGGCGGTCACAGGCTTTCTGGTAAGCCTTTTATTCATCTATTCGGTGGTGGGCAACATTGAATATTGAAGATGCATCCCTGAAATCTACATCGCATCAAATACACTGTTTTTGGACTTTTATGTACTTTTATAAGTTTTTATTTACAGGAATTTTTTTCTCACTTATCTTAATTCATATGTTCACGTTTAATAATAATTTCTAATCTATGCATATAGGTCACTATTTTGATATATTGATTTTGATTTTCCTTTTTCACTATTTCATTAACTGGTTTAGCAAATTTCACTATTCACTTCACATGTCCAGCGCTGCACTCTCTATATTATATTAAGGATTTGATATGGGCTTTAAAGTAGAGTTCCACCCAAAAGTGGGTGGGGGGGTTTTGACAGGTACCCAGCTCCCACTCTCGCCACCCAGATGACTCCTCCTCTCCCCCTCCCTCCCTGCAATCTTCTGGGACACGACACAGGTCCCAGAAGATTGCCCGGCCACTGAGAAGGCGCAGGGAGACTCACGCATCTTCAGTGCGGATCCGGCTGTGAAGCCGCAAGCTGTCACAGCTTGGTGCCCACCCTTCAAATGCCGGCGCCATGAAGCGGAGAGGATCGAGGCTTTGGGCGGCCACATCGCTGGACCGTGGGACAGGTGAGTGTGTGTTTTTTAAAAGTCAGCAGCTAAACTTTTTGTAGTTGATGACTTTTAATAAACTTAAAAACGACTAGAACACCACTTTAATATACCACTATGTTTCAGCCAGGTCAGTCCTAATCCCAGGTGTGCTAGGCTGCAGGTGCTGCATGGCAGGGCGTTCAACAAGCCTTTCATCAGGGCTGCCGCCACTTACCTTATCCCCAGATTCCATAAGCTGTTGCAGACTGAGGGATTATCTTATCTGGTTCCAGCAGCAGTTGCCATAGTTGGTGCCAAGGAAGTGCTCTTCTAAAGAAGACGAGGGCATGACACCAGACTAGCAGGAGAAAAATTTGAATGAGCTTAGAAAATATTAGTAGTGCATGCTTGGTGGAACAGATGTAGTAAATCAATCAGTAATAAGGGTGCATTCATACTATCCGTGATGTGGTAAAATGTGGTAAACCCTAACACACCTCTACAATGCATGTATGATGAAACGCACAAATACGCAGCAAAAAAAAAAAGTATCCTTGTGCTGTGGTGTAAAAAATATGCAGCCTACACTCATTTTCTATGTGTTGTGTGGGCCTCAACATATGAAAAGGAGTGCATTGCAGTATTGCAGTGTACTACATAGCCATAGACTATCCTTAGACAAAAATGTTAAAAAGACAGAAAAAAGGGCTCAATGGACTACTTGGTCATTTTATGCTGTCTTCAATGTTTCTTTAACACAGAAGAAGCTATTTGTAATCATTTCACTATCCTTATAAATACAATTTTTAAATGACATCAATTAAAAGGAAACACAAGAATAAATGGGGTGCTGGATTCAGATTTTTTAAGGGTCACTGAAATTGTCACTGGGCACACTGGCTCCATATGGGCAGCACTCCACAAAATGGGAACTTTCCTTAGAAACTAGGAAAGAAACCAGAGTTGAGAATCCACATGCATAAAGTCTAGTAGGGTGGTCAAAGAAATGTCCAAAGGGTACAAGTATTTGAATGATAAAATGAATGCATAAAGAAAAAAGGCAAGGTGTTTTGGGGGCTAAACACCCCCCCCTTTTCATCAGCATAGCTCACAACTGCACAACTGTACCTGATTTCGAGGGGCTGTCCCTGATTTGAAACAAAGTCCCTCTGTCCCTCTTTGCTCCTCATTTGTCCCTCCATTTTGGTCTGATCTATAAAGTTGTATAAACAAAAAGGCACTTTTTATCTTGCAAAAAGTGTTTCTCAGTGCTAAACCTTTCATCCAGTTTCTAAATTGCCCCAACTGTAAATTTCAAAAGCCAGTATAAAGGAATAGTCATGGTAAAAAAAGCACTTTTGGGTTTAACTTACTGCACCGCTGCATGTCCACTAGGGCATGCAGGAGGCACTTGACTGGGAGGATATTATACGTAGTCCACCCAGGATTAGAAAGCTCCTGCTTGGCTGTCATTTGACTACAGGCCATGAGGCAAGCAGTTAAACAGACTCGGGTAAATACTGGATGCAACCAGGGTCTTCACTTTTATTTGCTGCATTCACTAACACAGACTTAACCTGCCCTCCTGAAACTGTTCCAAGCGGTAAATCACAGATCTATTTGGAATCTGCTTACCTGATACTTTGGACGTTTGCCTCATTGGACTATAATAGGGAGTCTGCACTGAAATAACTATACAGATTGTCATTATTGACCACCTTCTGAAAATGCTAGCTGTCTGGCTTTCTCTAGCCTCAGTGCAAGCATGCAGTCAGTGAAGTCTGAGTAAAATCACAATTCCTAATCCACTTCTTTGTTCCCATGTCAGTTACTTATTTCAGCACAGTTTTCCTTTAAAACCATAATGTTTCTGATCATACATTGTTATGGTAACCAAGTGTTCTAATCACCTGGACAACTTTGTCACCTCTTCAGTGCCATTCTCTTTTAAGAAATGAAGAGTTACCATGATGGATTTGCCCACCCTTTGTAGACCTTCTTCTGTGCATAATTGATCTGCTACTGTTGTAGGAATAACACACTGGGCAGTATTTGTCTATTTCCTGTATGTACAGGGGTGGGACACAAATATGCAAAATCGTTACCTAATATGGTGTTGGACCGCCTTTGGCATCCAAGACAAACTGAATTTTCCTGGGAATTGACAAATATAAGTCTTGGACGGTGGATAATTGAATCAATTGAATCTGATACCACTTTTCAATTGCAAAAACCTTTCCAGTTCTCGCACAGATGGCGGAGGTAGAAAACAAGCCAAGCCTTGTTTTTCAAAATTGACTATAGTAGCTCTCTGATATTGAGGTCTGGAGGCTGCGGCACCCAGGGAAGGTGCGAGACTTCATCTGCATGCTCATCAAACCACAATTTGGCAATACCAGCTATGTAAATCGGAGCATTATGGTCTTGGTAAATGGCGCTGTCTTCAGGAAACAGGGTCTGTACCATGGGGTGCACATGGTCGGCCAAAATGTGTACATTGTCGCTGGCAGTGACTCTACCTTTCACGGTGACGATGGAGCCTGCAGAATATCAAGATATGGCTGCCCAAACCATGATTGCTGTGCCACTATGCTTTACTGTCAGTACAAGTTAGTCCTAGTCATAAGCTTGGGATAATGTTCGTCACACGTAAACACATGTGGTAGTTAGGAACAGTGTGAAGCTTGATTCATCTGACCATATTAAAAAGTCTTCCATTGATCGATAGTCCGCGATTTATGTGTTTCACACCACTCTCTCTTCTTGTGGTCTATCAATTGCAGCTCAACCATGAATGTTTTGCTTATGGAGTTTCCTCTGCGCAGTTTTTTTGGACACGGGTGTATATTATTAATATAAGCCACTTCTCACTACAAAATAGAAAGACAAGGCAGGTGCAGCTGGCACAAGCCGATGTGTCATTTATTGCCAAGAGAAGCTAAGTGGACAAGCAACAAGTATATTAGTTGAGATAGCAAGACTCCGAACTGAAGTCAACCCAAGAAAATTGCCGAAGGAAATGAAGAGCAAAGTAATATATTGCCCCTAGCACTTTTGCACTTAGCATGGTTTGTGCTTGTCCACATGGACAGCAAAGAATTACTCACCTTGGAGGAAGCAGCCAAAAAACATTTGGTTGTAATTTTCTCGGTGTAAGCTACAGTTGGCCAGTGGGAATCAATTCAATAAAATTTGCAAACCATTGATATTGTACCAAAGTGATTGCTAAAGCTTTGCAAAACCTAGTAGCTCAGTGGAGCGAAGATTTGTGTGATTGTGCAAGAATATAAGTGTGCATTGCTCAAAAAAGAGGCTTCTTATATTGTGTTATTCTTATTATAAAAAAATCATGGCTAACACTGCAGGGAACACTCACATGAGATACAGTGGGTACGGAAAGTATTCAGACCCCCTTAAATTTTTCACTCTTTGTTATATTGCAGCCATTTGCTAAAATCATTTAAGTTCATTTTTTTCCTCATTAATGTACACACAGCACCCCATATTGACAGAAAAACACAGAATTGTTGACATTTTTGCAGATTTATTAAAAAAGAAAACCTGAAATATCACATGGTCCTAAGTATTCAGACCCTTTGCTCAGTATTTAGTAGAAACACCCTTTTGATCTAATACAGCCATGAGTCTTTTTGGGAAAGATGCAACAAGTTTTTCACACCTGGATTTGGGGGTCCTCTGCCATTCCTCCTTGCAGATCCTCTCCAGTTCTGTCAGGTTGGATGGTAAACGTTGGTGGACAGCCATTTTTAGGTCTCTCCAGAGATGCTCAATTGGGTTTAAGTCAGGGCTCTGGCTGGGCCATTCAAGAACAGTCACGGAGTTGTTGTCAAGCCACTCCTTTGTTATTTTACCTGTGTGCTTAGAGTCATTGTCTTGTTGGAAGGTAAACCTTCGGCCCAGTCTGAGGTCCTGAGCACTCTGGAGAAGGTTTTTGTCCAAGATTTCCCTGTACTTGGCCACATTCATCTTTCCCTCAATTGCAACCAGTCGTCCTGTCCCTGCAGCTGCAAAACACCCCCACAGCATGATGCTGCCACCACCATGCTTCACAGTTGGGACTGTATTGGACAGGTGATTAGAACACTTGTTCTCCACACATACCGCTTAGAATTAAGGCCAAAAAGTTCTATCTTGGTCTCATCAGACCAGAGAATCTTATTTCTCACCATCTTGGAGTACTTCAGGTGTTTTTTTAGCAAACTCCATGCAGGCTTTCATGTGTCTTGCACTGAGGAGAGGCTTCTGTCGGGCCACTCTGCCATAAAGCTCCGACTGGTGGAGGGCTGCAGTGATGGTTGACTTTCTACAATTTTCTCCCATCTCCCGACTGCATCTCTGGAGCTCAGCCACGGTGATTTTTGGGTTCTTCTTTACCTCTCTCGCCAAGGCTCTTCTCCCCCGATAGCTCAGTTTGGCCGGACGGCCAGCTCTAGGAAGGGTTCTGTTCGTCCCAAACATCTTCCATTTAAGGATTATGGAGGCCACTGTGCTCTTAGGAACTTTAAGTGCAGCAGAATTTATTTTGTAACCTTGGCCAGATCTGTGCCTTGCCACAATTCTGTCTCTGAGCTCTTCAGGCAGTTCCTTTGACCTCATGATTCTCATTTGCTCTGACATGCACTGTGAGCTGTAAGGTCTTATATAGACAGGTGTGTGGCTTTCCTAATCAAGTCCAATCAGTATAATCAAACACAGTTGGACTCAAATGAAGTTGTAGAACCATCTCAGGGATAATCAGAAGAAATGGACAGCACCTGAGTTAAATATATGAGTGTCACAGCAAAGGGTCTGAATACTTAGGACCATGTGATATTTCAGTTTTTCTTTTTTAATAAATCTGCAAAAATGTCAACAATTCTGTGTTTTTCTGTCAATTTGGGGTGCTGTGTGTACATTAATGAGGAAAAAAAATGAACTTAAATGATTTTAGCAAATGGCTGCAATATAACAAAGAGTGAAACATTTAAGGGGGTCTGAATACTTTCCGTCCCCACTGTAAGTGCTTCCATCGGATAATCACATGTGTGTACAGAGCTTCAGTAATCTAGTAACAGGCAAGGAATTGCACACTTATATACTGGTACAAAAACATGCTAATTTGTCTGTGGAATATCCATCTATATGGGGGAAAAAGGCCATTGAGGGAAACAAGTCTGCTTCGATGCTTCCATGTAGAAGAGATTATGAAGTGCTTTTTGACTTATCTATAAAACCTCATACACACTGAACGTTTAGCCCCAGTGCATGAAATTCTGGTGTTTTTGTGTGGGTGGAAGGCACAGGCGTACCAACCAGTCCTGCTGCTGGCAGCCTGTGAAACTCTATGAGTAGGTTAAAAGCTGTTGAGACTGGACTGGGCTGAATGGTACCCCAAGTGATACTAAGATTTAGGGCAGTATGCACCCAGGGACAAATATCTGGAACGCAAGCAATCTGGGGGATACAGAGTAATCCCACCAGGGAGCTGTCATCTCCCCTATGTCAATCATAAGCAGCTGAGTGATTCCTCGCCAGGGGTGTGCATACATGCACTGTGGGCATACCTCCCAACTTTTTGAGATGGGAATGAGAGACACCTATCGGCAAAAGTGTGCAGGCTCAGGACACACACCCTGCCACACCCCCTTAAAGGAGAATTGTACAAAAAAACAAGATTGCTTAAACCCACAAGTGCTTTTTTTACCACTATCATTCCTTATTCCTGATATATTGGAATTTTGGAATGTACAAATAAAGCAATTTATAAATCAGATGAATGGTTTAGCGCTGGAAAACACTTTTTGATAGATAAAAAGCGCATTTTATATAGATCTATATAGATCAGATCAAAATGAGGGACAAATGAGGAGGAAGAGGGACATTGCTCCAAATCAGGGACAGTCCCTCAAAATCAGGGACAGTTGGGAGCTATGACTGTGGGGCAGGAAATGCCTCAGCCCCTTATGATTGATCAAGTACAGTAATAGCTTCCTAGCGGAAGTGCTCAGGTGGTTTTGGACTAGGATCAGAGCACACCTAAGCTCATCCCTTCTGTTCAACATCCAGGTGACATATAAATAATATTTCATCTTTCAGGCTCATTCACACACACACTGTAGTCCTCTAAAGAGCGAGCCACAGTGGTTTGCTTTTTAGAGATCTTTTCACAGGCGGTGAGGAGGCGTTATGTCACCTCCTCACTGACTGTTTTAACTCCTAAAAGCCTGCATCACTGCGCCACAGTTGCATGCATTTCATTTGAATGGGTCAGGTTTGGATGGCAGTAATGCCCACTGAAAGGGACAAGGGCAGGGACGGCCCGTGCATTGTGGGCACGGGCACCGCCCCCTCATGACACCTCCGCTGTCCTCCCTATCCATGTGCCTGGCCCCTTTCAGGACGCCAGGCACATTAATTCATATGGCGGGGGTATGTTTTTTGAAGCACCTGATTACAGCCAGAGGCTCTAATAGGCTTCAAAATAGGGTGGGCTCGGGGTGCGCCCCAATCACACCAAATTGTGTGGCCATAGTGAATTAATTTCCGCTATTTTCACACTACAGTTACTCCTCTCCAATCGGGAGGCAGATCAGTGAGACCTGTTTCCCAATTGGCCAAAGCACCAGGCGATCCTATTAGATGCCTAGCGCTATGAAAGAGGAGACATGCTAGAGCCGGATCAGCCGCTGCCAGGAGGAGAGGAGGACACAACAGGAGAGGAGAGAAGGACACAGCCCACTGCATAGTAAGTGCTGGACCTCCCGGGGTGGGGTGATGCTGGCTGGCTGACAGTGCTGCAAGCCGCTCGGAGGGAGGGGGGAGAGGAAGTAGTGCTGGTTGTTTGCCGCCCCAGCCCACCAGCCGCCACTGGACAAGGGGGATCATTTTTTCCAGTAGCAGCATTTGTAAGAACGTGGCTTGCTGTATCTACCTGTTTTTACTGTCCCACAACTGCAAGTGCAAACTAGGCCATGGTGTGCATATATTTCTTATATTTGGAGTTTGTGGGAAAACTGTATGTCTAATAACAACTTTGGCTGTTACACAGCACAACAAAAGTGGCCTTCAGGGTACATATCTGAAATCCAGCACTGACAGCTGTAAAAAACATTATGAAATTACATTGATGATGCCATATTATTGCATTATTCAGTGCCGTCTTTTTTTATTCCTATTTTCTTACTTTATAATAGTAATATTAATAACCTGTAATTATGAAGTAATCTATAATGAAACTATTGCCTTTTTATTTCCTAGGGCTCCTGACAATGCGCCACTGAAAAGCAAAATGATCTATGCCAGTTCCAAAGATGCCATTAAGAAGAAGTTCACAGGTTTGGAGTTTTTACTGTTCACCCTTATAAAGTATATCTAAAGCCAAAATATTTTCTGTTATTTTTTTTTCTTAGGGCAGGGAAGAGTTAAAACCTCTGTCAGGATTTTTTTGTCATCTGTGCCTCACTAGGGTAATTTCCCTTTACTTTTTTCCCAGTAAAGACAACAGGAAATGAGAGGTAATTTTTCCAAAGTAATGGAAATGGCCTCCTAGACAGTTATCAGAAGTGTCATTAGTAGATTTCCCCTTTATTCCCGTTCTGGTGACAAATCAAACAGAAGATATTTTCCCACACTTCCAGTTCTGGTAACAGTGGATACCAGGAGTGTAACTCTCCCTACCTGGGACATAGACAGTAATAAAAACCTGACGGGGCACTAACACCATAGCACTCTGGTTGCCTAAACTTTTGGCTTTAGATACAGAATAATTAACAATACATGATAAAAAGACATGATTATACTATTATTATTATTGTAATTATATAATCCCCACCAATGTATTATTATCCATACAATGCTTAGTAAACAACAGAAAGATTTGCGAAACACATGGTTGATAAGATTTACTAAAACTGATGCATACAGAATCTGGTGCAGCTGTGTATAGTAACCAATCGGCTTCTAATTTCAGTAAATATCCCCTGTATGTCTAAGCCCGTACACTGTAAATGGGCTGGGTTTTTTTCTGGCTCCCTTGCTGGCAGCTGCCGCGTGCAGGTAGCCTGTTCAAGTCGGCTGCATAGAGACACAGCCTCTCATTCTTATATGACAGGCATGATGGTGTGGGTGAGCGGCCCCAAAGGCAGGCATTTGGAAGATTTACTAAACTGGTGCACACAGAATCTGGTGCAAACAGGAACAGAGGGGCGCCAGACTAAGTGCAGTATTAAAATCAACGTTTTAATAAAAGCAAGACAAATGATGAGCAAAACATAGATAGATGAGTAATACAGGCTCAAATAGTAGTCAGTTTCCAGGCCTTTCCGAGCCGTCTGGGTGTGGTAGCAGCTTCAAGCAGTGCCTGTGTCACTTGAGGTTGCTACGACACCCAGATGGCTCGGGGAGGCCTGGAAACTGACGAGTCCCTACTATTTGAGCCTGTATTACTCAGCTATCTTGTGAGTTTCCATTTGTCTTGCTTTTTTTTAAAAAGTTGATTTTAATACTGCACTTAGTCTGGCGCCCCTCTGTTCTTGTTTTCACCATACAGAGTTACTTGCTTCGCTCTAAGGGTGCTGCTGCCAGGTACTGTTTGATCACTCTTCATCTCATGGACTTCCAGAATGGACTTACTTATTATATCATGATGTCTTGCTAATTTTATGTCTGCGATACATCCCTCTAGTGCCACTATATATATTTTATACAGAATCTGGTGCAGCTGTGCATAGTAACCCATCAGCTTCCAGGTTTTATAATCTTAATTGAACAAGCTGACCTTAGAAGCTGAAATTGGTTTCTGTGAGAATTTTACGGTAGAAAAACTCCTCAACCGTTTGCTATATATTTGCTTAAAATCCTACAGTTTTTATTTATTTATTTGTTTATTCATTCAGAGGTATTTTGAGGTCCCTTTATGGTAGTTTAGCTTATTTCTTTTACTTTATTAACTTTTTTTTGCTATCATTTTTTCTTCCTGCAAAAAAAAACAAAAAAAAAAAAAACATAAAATAATAAGGCTGAAGAGAACAAGTTCAGGATAGAATAAAGCAGCTTCTATAAGCCATCAGAATCTTTAACACACTGCAGGCCTTAAAGTTTCATGAAATCACACCTTTTTTTACTTGCATATGTGCTTAACATTCGGCTTCTACCTGTGTGCTAAAGCTTTCTTATGCAATTCTTCATTTTTATACATACTTGATTGATCCTGCTGTTTCCATAGACCTTCCTCTTTCCAGTGGCAACGCAATAGCAGCTGATCCTCTGGCTGCTACGTTGCCACTCCCAGTGTGCATGCTCCAAGATTTGCTGTTGGGAACCTGTTCACTTCCTCAATTTTTCTTCTCTAGCCTCCTGACATTACTTTTTCCTGTCGCATCATGGCAGCACACACTGGGTTGTGACTCCGCCCCCACAACCTGATAGGACTGGTTAGCTATAAGATTTGAAGAGAGACTCACCTTACCATTCTCCTTTTTTTCCTCATCTGGTTAGGACTGGATGGATGGCTCCAGACCCCTTACCGCTCTCACCCCAGGCAAGTTAGCCACTTAACCCCGGTTCACACAGGGGCGGCACGACTTGCAGGTCGCCTCACCGAGGCGACCTGCACACGACTTTCATGGCGACTTGCAAAACGACTTCTGTATAGAAGTCTATGCAAGTCGCCTCTAAGTCGGAGCGACTTGCGTCGCTCCTATTAGGACGGTTCTGTAGTACAGAACGGGAGGCGACTTGTCGCCCCTGTGTGAACCGGCAGTCCAGGACCGGAAGATTTTCCTGCTTAATGTCCAGGCCATATTTTGCGGCAGTTGACAATTGCGCAGTGTGTGACGCTGTACCCAAACAAAATGGACGTCCTTTTTTTCCCGCAAATAGAGCTTTCTTTTGGTGGTATTTGATCAACTCTGCGTTTTTTTTTTTTTTTGCGCTATAAACAAAAGAAGAACGTCAATTTTGAAAAAAAAATTTGAAAAAAAAAACAAACTTTTTTTACTTTTTGCTATAATAAATATCCCCAAAAATGTTTTTTTTTTTAAATTTTCATCAGTTTAGGCCAATAAATATTCTTCTACATATTTTTGGTAAAAAATCACAATACGCGTATATTGATGGTTTGCGCAAAAGTTATAGCGTCTACAAACTATGGGAAAGATTTTTGTCATTTTTATAATTCTTTTATTTTTTACTAGTAATGGAGGTGATCTGCGATTACTGTACTGCAACATTGCGGCAGACAGATCGGACACTTTTGACACATTTTTGGGACCATTGACATTTATACAGCGATCGGTGCTATAAAAATGCACTGATTACTGTGTAAATGTCACTGGTAGGGAATGGGTTCACACTAGGGGCAATCAAGGGGTTAAATGTGTTTCCTAGGTGTGTTTCTAACTGTGAGAGGATAAGACTGATTAGAGGAGGAGCCAGATCGTTGTTCATACTTAGTAGGAACAGACAATCTGTATCTCCTCCCCTGTCAGAACAGGGGTTTGTGTGTTTACACACACAAATCCCAGTGCTATCTCTCGTGCCCGCGATCGCGGGTGGCCGCATGCGTGCCTGCTATGGGTCTTAAAAGGGACAACGTACCCATACAGGGTTTCACAGGAACGTGCCACTTTGCCGACGTATATCGTCGTGAACCGGTCGCCAAGTGGTTAAGCCTCTCCTGGATGGAAGTCCCTGCCTGTACAGTTTCTAAATTAGTTAAATAGAGGGAACCCCACTCTGATGGTCTCATTTCATTCCTATCCTCTTTACCTACCTTCACATCTGTTTCCAGCTCACCCCTCTTTAGATTCTGCAGATTATTCATATTCCATTTTCTCTGTATTGTCATGTCCTGGCTGGGCTCTGTAGTCCCACTGATCATTTCCCCTCCAAGTTGGAGGCCGCGGCTGTACTGAGCACGCGCGACCAGAAGTGACACAAGCAAAGGGCGATGCTGCCAGTCTCCAAGATGGCGCTGGATGCAGCAGAACCGAATCGCACATGTGCGGCAATGACGTCACATTCGCCGCAACGGCGGCGGCGGATTTAAAAACCACACTGCCTTTTAAAAAAGATGACAGAGCATTGCAGGAGTAAAACGGGCTCTCTTCGGCTGCTGGTTCCTGGTTTTTCCTCATCTCTCCTTGCTGCTCAGTTGCCCCATTGTCCCCCTGCTGGTAAGTTGCTTTACAGTGTTTATATCTTTCCCTCTGTCCTTTGCGCCAATCATGGAGGCCGCTGCCCAAGCAGACCATCACAAGTTACTAAGGTAAGGGGTGTTTGGTAAGTAGTGAAGGGGAGTAAAAGAGTGCATTTGCACTAATAACGTCTTGTCTGGAATAGCCCTGTCAGATCATCAAGATCTTCACAGTCTAAACGCAGAGACCGCAGAATACATAACTCTTCTTCAGGAAGTAGACGGTCCAGAAGGAGTCGCTCAAGATCGCTTTCCTATAGGCATCAGTTGCACCAGAGAAAGCCATCTTCAACACATTGCAGTCATCACACCTGCCCGGTGGCCAACGCATGCTGGGTCTTTGGGGCTCCGGCTATCCCATACAAGCTAGCAAAATCGGCCTTGACCTTAAAAGATCTTACTCTGCAGCAGGCGGTGCCTGTAGGTCAGCTATTGCACTGGAGGCAGTAGGAAGAGCAATTGCTAGCTGGTCCTCAATTGCCTAGAAGTTACTCCTGGAGGGAGTCGATCAGGAAAAGATAGTGTCCGCCCTCCAGGAACTCACTCTAGCTGGAGATTTCGTGGCAGACGCTTCGGTAGACATAATCAGGACATCAGCAAGAGCCATGCTGGCCTCCATGACATCAAGAAGGACTCTATGGTTGAAGCCATGGATGGCGGATCCAGGCTACAAAACATACTGGTGTAAAATACCTTATGACGGAACAAACCTGTTTGGCGAAAAGCTAGACTTGGCTATCTCAAAAGTCTCCAGCGGTAAATCAGGCCTAATCCCACCTGACAGAAGGCCAAAGCAACAAAAAAAATCAAGTGCCATACAGACGTAATCTACCTGAAAGGTATAGAGAAGCGAGGCCATACAGACCTGGAAAGGAGTTCAAGCCCAATTGGAGGAATATCCAATCTTCCTTTCTGCGACTACAAAAAACAAAACTCGCTAACACCAGAGATCAACAAATAAACTTTTGAAGAGAGCGACCGTCCAACCTGCAACTGTAGAGGCCAGACTCAGGTTCTTTTCACAGGTTTTGACGGACTACATAAAAGATCCAATATCTACTATTTGCGGAGGCCACAAGTGAAGGCTCAAGAACAGCCCTCCCAGGGACCATTTTCAACCTACCAGACTCCCATCTTCTCTACAAAAGAGGAAAGTGTTGATCAAGTATGTGTTTGAATTGCTTCAAAAGCATTCCCCTCAGAGAGGAAGAGGTTTCTATTCTCCTCTTTTTCTCGTAAAAAAGAAAACGGGAGACCTACGGCCAGTCTTGGATCTAAAAAGACAACAGGAAAATTCATGTCAAATCATTTAAAATGTAGAGCCTCCAATTCATCCTGATGGCAGTAAACATTGGAGATTGGATGCTGTCGATTGATCTGTCAGATGCCTACTTGCACGTCCCCATACATCCGACCTTTCAAAAAACTCCTTTGCTTTATGGTAAATCAAAAACACTTCCAGTTCCAAAGCCTACCGTTCGAGATATCTACTGCACTCAGAACATTCACAAAGGTCCTTCTTCCAGTCATAGCATACTTGAGAGAGAGAGTATTGAGGGTTCACCATTACCTCGACGATATCCTCTTATTGGCCGACAGCCAGCAGTCTCCTCTCTTCTGTTATCCACTCTACAGCAGTTTGGATGGCTAATCAATTGGAAAAACCTCTAACTCACAAAATGTGGAAACTGATGGCAGCTGTTCACCTTCTAGCCAGGGCATGCATGAGTATTCTGGGGTCCATGTCGGGCACTTTCCCTATGATTCAGTGAGCACGGTGGCACATGAGAACATTCCAAAATTCATTCTTGAAGCAGTAGGATGGAGTCTCAATGTGTCAGAAGATATATATTCACGAGACGGTGAAACAATCGGTGGACTCGGAGCTACAACCTAAAACGTTGCCGCCAAATTATTCCCCTTCAACCGGAGATAATTATGTCGAATGCCAGTCTAGACGGATGGGGAGCCCACTACAGTTCAGGGACGTTGGCACTTCAGACTGATAGGGGTAGTTTCAAACATTTTGGAACCGAGTGCTGCCTTCCAATTTCTCCTACCATTCAGTTCACTTATCAAGGGAATAAGTGTCTTACTACAGATGGACAACAGAGTGGCAGTAGCTGACATACAAACACAAGGTGGAACCAGAAGTTACACACTCATGAGGGAGGTACGACCAATTTTGGAATGGGCTCAACTATATTTGACGTATCTGAGAGCAGTTCACGTTCCAGCAGCCCAGAACCGTTTGCCCAACGACCTGAGCAGAACCTTCATTTCAAACAACGAATGGTCCCTGAGTTCCCAAGCCTTCTCTCTTCTAACACAGACCTAGGGAGTTCCCGACATCGACCTGGCAGTAACACAGATTAATGCGAAATGTTCAAGACTTCTGGCAAGAACGATATATCCAACAGCAGCGGACGTAGACTGTCTACACCATCCATGGAACTTTAGCCTGGGTTACATTTTCCCACTAGTTCCATCAATAGTGAGATTTCTAGCCAAACTTCGAAGATCTGCCTCCACAGTAATTGCAGTAATACCCTTCTGGCCGACACGTCCATGGTTCAAAACCATCCTACAGCTAAGCATAGAAGAATCATTTCCACTACCAGTAACACCAGACCTACTCTCACAAGGCCAATTCCTACATCCGGCTCCAGAAAAACTCCATCTAACGGCATGGAAATTTAGAGGGATAGGCTGCTAAGTCAGGGATGCTCAAGCAAGGTGGTGGCTACTTTACAACAGGCTAGGAAGCACGCAGCTGCCCACACGTTTAAGGCGATAGATACGGAGGATGGGAGGGTGGGTCTCTCTTTAACTTGGGTTGTGGGGGCAGAGTCACAACCCAGTGTGTGCTGCCATTAAACGCGTCAGAAAGTAAAATTACGGAAAGGTGAGTATACAATTTTTCGTTTTCTCAAGCAGCTTGTGGGATTGTTTTCATCTCTTTTTATTTCCAACTACCCCTGTCACTCCCCCCCCCCCCCACTATCTACTCCAATTGATTGTTAACGACCCATTGTGATCACTACAGGACTAATTAATTACTAGGTCTCCCCGTGTGGTTCTGGGATTTTTGCTCACCGTTCTTGTGAACATTTTGACCCCACGGGGTGAGATCTTGCGTGGAGCCCCAGATTGAGGGAGATTATCAGTGGTCTTGTATGTCTTCCATTTTCTAATTATTGCTCCCACAGTTGATTTCTTCACACCAAGCTGCTTGCCTATTACAAATTCAGTCTTCCCAGCCTGGCGCAGGTCTACAATTTTGTTTCTGGTGTCCTTCGACAGCTCTTTGGTCTTCACCATAGTGGAGTTTGGAGTGTGACTGTTTGAGGTTGGGGACAGGTGTCTTTTATACTGATAACAAGTTCAAAAAGGTGCCATTAATACAGGTAATGAGTGGAGGACAGAGGAGCCTCTTAAAGACAAAGATACAGGTCTGTGAGAGCCAGAAATCTTGCTTGTTTGTAGGTGACCAAATACTTATTTTCCACCATAATTTGCAAATAAATTCTTTCAAAAATCAGACAATGTGATTGTCTGGATTTGTTTTCACATTTTGTCTGTCATAGTTGAGGTATACCTATGATGACAATTACAGGCCTCTCATCTTTTTAAGTGGGAGAACTTGCACAATTGGCGGCTGACTAAATACTTTTTTGCCCCACTGTATACTTACCTCCTCTGTGCAGTTGGTTTTGCACAGAGCAGCCTGGATCCTCCCCTTCTAGGATCCCTCTTTGCTGCTCCTAGTCCCTCCCTCCTTTGAGTGTCCCTCAGCCAGCAGTTTTCTACAGGGGTGACCCAAGCTGAGTCAGAGCTCTGTGTATCTATTTAGACACAGAGACCCGACCTGGCCCCACGACCTCTCTCCCCTGATTGACTGAATGACTTTGACAGCATCGGGATCCAATAGCGCCTCTGCTCTGTCTCAGCCAATCAGGAGGAGTGCACTGGATCGTGGACATCGCCAGGTGGAGAGAAAGAGCTTAAGTAGATAATTGGGGGGTGCTGGGGTGGCTGCAACACACAAGAGGTTTTTTTATCTTAATGCATAGAATGCATTATTATAAAAAACCTTCTGCCTTTACATCTCCTTTAAGTGAAACTAAACCCACTGATTTAACTGTTCCCAAAACAATTACATTCAGGACATGCATCTGGTGGTAACGGTCACAGTTGCCAGTGTGCTTATGTCAGTTCTCAACTGATCCTTCAAGCCCTCAAAGGGTTTGTGTCATAAAGGTAGGCCATACATGATTGATTTTTTTTTTGTTCAACCGGGTTGCATGAAAAAAAAAAAAAAGACCCGATTCCTCCAATGTGGATGGGGGGATCACTCCCACTGAGCTATTGTATTCTGCAACCAGCATCTGTGTTTCCAGCTATAGCAGGCGGCACCGATCGTTCGGCAAAAACCTGACAGGCTTGTTGTACAATTTCAATCCATGTATGGCCGGCTTCAAATGGAAACATCTATGGATGTAATAGATAAAAGGGTTTAGTTCTGCTTTAATACTTGCAGTGTTTTTATTGTATAACCCTTGTTGATCAATGAACAGTGTCATCTTTATTATTTCTAGGCATCAAACACGAGTGGCAAGTGAACGGCATGGATGATATTAAAGACCGAAGCACCCTCGCGGATAAACTAGGTGGCAATGTGGTTACTTCCCTTGAAGGTGTTCCATTAAAATGAACGCAATTCCTTTTGTTGTGGAAGCTTATAGTACCTACCATATCAGTTCCTATTCTGACCATATGGAAGGTTCTAGGTTTTTGTTTTATTTATTGAATAATTTTTTTGAATATTTTCCTCTGTGAAAACAATAAACCATGTTGGTGCTTGGAAAAATGACGTGAACTAACACCATACAAAACTGTCATATCATTAAAGCATAAGGAACAGCGTGTTTTTACAGGGTTATCATGACTTTTTTCAAGCTGCTTTGCATTCTTCTACACAGGTTCCTCACATTAATAAAATTGGGTCTTTTTAAGGTCTCTTTAACACTTGAGACACTGGATTGACACTTTTCTGTGCACATTGTAGTGAATTTGGTAATGCGCATATGCGCGAATGAGCCCATATAGTTTCCCTTTACTTTTCACACTAAACTGCAGCTAATACATATGAACCATCCTAATAGGAATGAAAGAGATTTTTACTTTAAATGCATGACTGCTGAGAAGCATAAGCTCATTTATGACCAACCAATACCATACTCTTTAAGTTGGAAAAAGGGCAAGGCCACAGCTTTATTGAACTTTCCAAATGTAACAACTTTCCAATGCCAGTCACAGTTATACTCTGAGCATCCATATAACAAACTCAGTCTAAGAGGCCTGTCTTTACCATCAGTGCCAGAAAAGTATTATACTGACCCCAGAACTTGACGGCATAGCCCATAAAGCAACATCAATTGCTGGCAAGGTCAAAACCACCAATAAAGAAGTGACAAAACATCACGACGGGTGAGTGGGTGGTCAATGCTTGTGACAGTTGAATCTCTTTAGAGCAGTGGGATGTGCCCCAAATTAGCCTTTTTCTTGAGTTTAGGCTCCACCTCGTCACCTCAGTACTTTGTAGCCATTCCTAATAGAGCCACTTAACCTTCCTGTGTTAGATTAATGCCCACGGAGGTGCCATGCTTCCCGCAGTCAAGGCTCACTTTTCCTAAGTGGGGTTCATGGGGCCTTCATGTTCATGGAGATCAGAGACATTCTGATCATAGAGGCGATGTCAAAAGATCTCTAAACAAAAATGGCAGTTACTGGGGGAAAAATGCCCATGGCTTCCTAGCACCCATACTGTGACAATGAATGAAAAGTGGACTTTCCTAGGTGTGTAGCTAAGAATGTGTAGGTGTATGTAAGCATTCATGAGGATATGCGTGTGGACGCACATGGAAGTGTATAAATCTTTGTGCCAATGCTACTAGGATAAACTCATCAGGATCAGATATGCTGCTGGATTGAACTCTACATTTATGTGCAGTCACATGGTTTACTGTTAAAAATATAGAATTTCCTACCACACATTACACCTTGACTGTACAATTGCCCTTAGATCTACCAGTGTACACCTATGCTTTGCCTGATTGGATGCAGATGGAATGGATAGTTTAGATAGGTCATCATATGACATAGTTTTAGTAAATCTAAGGGCAATTCTACAGTCAGATTGTACAGTTAGCCTGTAACATGTATGGTGATTTTAAGTGTGCTTAATTTTAGATAAAAATAAATATAACAGCAACAGGAAAGGGGTTAAGAAAGTTTGAGAGTCTCTAACCTATCTCAATCCATTAATATAATGATGAACCCAAAATAATATGAAACATAGTTTTACTAAAATATACACCTAAAGTAAATCTTCATAAAAAAAAAAAATAATCAGGTACCTGCAAGACATTATATCAATAAAAAAAAGTTGCCTCCTCTAAAAAAAAAAAAAAAAAAAAAAAGACTGCAAATGCAGTTTGAACTTTAAAACTGACAGTGCTATGCATGGTACAGCTGTGGTCCTTTGCACTGTCCTTTTGCGCAGCAGCAGCATAGCCGCCATAGCCGCACCATAGCTGTTCAAAAGCTATGACATTCAAACACTTTATTTTTACACAATAGTTATTTTGTTTGCTTGAGTAAATGGTTTTAAAGAGACCTTGCCACCAACCAAAATGCTGGTAAAAGTACAGAAAAATTAAGTATTTTAAAATGCTTATTTGCAGTGTTTTTCTTTTTCATAAATTATTTTATATATTCACTTGCAATTTGCCTTTGCACAGCCTCTCCCTCTTTGCGTGCCATAGCCCTCTTCTTACCTGGGAATGTCTAATTACTGTCTAAGCTGGCCCAGCTCCTCCACCACTCGCTTAATTTCCCTACATAATCTATTATGTAGCTGCCAGCGAAGGAGTAAAGTGGAATACTATAGACTAGAGTGTCATTTGAGTGACAAATCTGAGTCAGCTGACATCACATCCAAGATAGTGGTGCCGAGCATCAGTCTCGGGGCTTTTGGATGTCTACACAAGGTATAGTTTAAATGTAAATAATAAGCATAAAATATGTTAAATGCATAAGAATAATCTTATGGGAAGATTGCTGTTGAAATGAATGGCCTGGTGACAGGGTTTCTTTGCAATCATCGTTGCATTAAAGCTGTTGCCCATCAGTGTGTGGGGGCAGTCCCAATGGAGATTTGTCCTTTTATAATGTCACACTGAGAATCATGAGCTAATTTGCTGATGAGTTGTTCATTGACATGTCATCTTGTATTACAATGGATATGTGCATTTTAAGGGTGCCAAAACCACTTATCCTTAGGGAGTCACTTGGGCAGTATTGTCACAGTAGGCGCACCACAACACATAGGCGCAATCTGAATGGGCCCCAAAGGTATCCATATGAGGTTTATACATAATGACTATGTTACTGTTATGCCGCGTACACACGAGCGGCCTTTACGGCAGACTTTGTCCAGCGTACTTTTCGACGGACTTTCCGACGGACTTTCCGAATGAACGGACTTGCCTACACACAATCAACCAAAGTCCGACGGATTCGTACGTGATGACGTACGACCAGACTAAAATAAGGAAGTTCATAGCCAGTAGCCAATAGCTGCCCTAGCGTCGGTTTTTGTCCATCGGACTAGCATACAGACGAGCGGACTTTTCCACCGGACTCGAGTCCATCGGACAGATTTGAAACATGTTTCAAATCTAAGTCCGTCAAACTTTTGAGAAAACAAAGTCCGCTGGAGCCCACACACGATCGAATTGTCCAACAAAATCCGGTACGCCGGACCAAGTATGCCGTAAAGTCCGATCGTGTGTACACGGCATTAGTGCCAAATCATATTTTTTCCCCTCTCTTCCATACTGAACACGGAGAGCAAATGAAATAAAAAAATAAATAAGATAGGGGGTTAATGGGCAAAAACAATTCCCCTTCCATCAGAAACCTTTGATAAATGAGATCTGTTTTTAGTCTTGTGTACAAATATTGAAAGAAGGATTTGTCAAAGGCAACAAATCACACATAAGCATTTATTTCCTAATTCAAAAGAAAAAACATAACTGCTGGAAGATGGTAGGCTGATGAAAGACACTATTCTTTCTGTTTATATAAATAACAGTGCTTTAAAAATGCAATTGTGCAAATAAAGTAGTAGACGCATATAGTCATGAGGTATACAGTTACTATTTTTTTTTATTATTTGCATGGTAGTTTTGCGTCTGTGAAGATTTTCCAGGTCAGGGGTCTCCAAACTTTTCAAACTTTTCAATATGAGGGGAATATCGTATAATTTACAAATATTCTTATGCTGCAAAGAAAAAAAATCAGTTTTATTAATAAATTAATTAATCAAACCTAAAAATGAATGGATACGTTTTACTAATTTTTTCTAAATCAATATGCTATGATTTAGAACAGAAGAAAAAAACTTCAGTAACATAAAGCAAAAAAGTTCCAAAAAAAACAAGAGCCAACCAGAGCCCCCTTAAATCAGAGTCTCCCTTATATAAGATTTGCCCTTATATCAGAGTCGCCCCATATATGAGAGTCGCCCCATCAGAATCACTCCTTACAGCAGACTCCCCATCAGAGTCCCCTCTTACATCAGAGGGCTAGATAAAATCTTGCAACAGGTAGGATTCGGCCCATGGGCCATAGTTTGGAGACACCTGATCTAGGTCATGACACAGCTAGAAGTATTTAGTATCACTTTCAGTTGGACTTGTTCTGTAATGTTGAAAATATTTCATAGCTTATCGAAACCACTTCCTCAGTTCTAATGAGTCTCAAGAGACATACCCAGCATTTCATATCCACAACAATAGCGCAGACACAGGGTAGCACCCCGTTCCTGTTCATGGACAATCAGTATCTGCCTTGACATAGTCCATGATCATTGGATTAATGTGTCTGTGCTGGTGGTATGGATATTCATGCTGGGGAATGTCTCCTGACACTCGTTAAAACCAAAGAAGTGACTTGGATAAGCTATGAAACGTCTTCAACATTACAGAACAGGTCCAGTTGAATATGGTCGTTTTGTGTTAAATTTAAAAACAGCACCAGTCACACATTTCTGAAAGTGAAAATAGTGGGAATCTTGGGTGAAAAGATAAATCCTCAACAACTCACAGGGCGCAGTCACAGAAAACATGAAGCATGGTAGACTAGGTAATAAAAAGACATTTGCATCTCCACCTGTCACCCCAATGTTGTCACAGTTGTATTAAATATCTTAGAAATGTTAGTCTTTGACACTCTGTCCTGCACTATAAAGAATACACTCCACAAAAGCACCATTGTACCATGCCAAATGAGCTGCCAGCTAATATATTCTTGGACACTTGACCAAACTTCTCATTATTAAAAGCTTTAAACTTTCCACAATGTATTGCTGTTCCAGAGTGACACCTGAAAAGCAAAGAAATGTTTTTATCAGTTTGAATTGCCAACTAAAACAATGTTTTATGAAATATCGTGCCAAACAAGAATAAACTATGTTCAAATATTACACAAAGCTTTGTTCTAGATTAATATTCTGAATGACTGTTAGACTGGAATTCCAGGCTATTCCGAACTAAACCTGCTCCCACCTGCCTTCTAAATCCTGTTCACACTACCCTGTAGTAGGGAGGTGCTTATACTTACCGTATAAAAAATGGGAAAATGTATTGACTCGAGTATAAGCCTAGGGTGGGAAATGCAGCAGCTACTGGGTAAACAATGCACATCTGCAGCCTCACTGTGCCCATTTGCAGCCTCACTGTGCCTATTTGAAGCCTCACTGTGCCCATTTGCAGCCTCACTGTGCCCATTTGCAGGTTCACTGTGCCCATCTGCAGCCTCACTGTGCCCATTTGCAGCCTCACTGTGCCTATTTGAAGCCTCACTGTGCCCATTTGCAGCCTCACTGTACCCATTTGCAGCATCACTGTGCCCATTTGCAGCATCGCTGTGCCCATCTGCAGCCTCACTGTGCCCATTTGCAACTGTACCTGTGATAACTAAAATAGCGGGTGTCTCCCGCTGTGTCATGCAGTCTGTGCGGCCTTCCATTGTAACAAAGCCTCGCCTCCTCTTCGTCTGTGATAGACGGAACACTTATACAGTTTCCCAGCATTGTATCAGTGTTCCGTCTATCACGGATGAGGAGGAGGCAGGGCTTTGTTACAATGGATGACCGCACAGACTGCATGACACACTGGGAGACACCCGCTGTTTTAGTTATCAAAGGTACAGCTGCAGATGGGCATGACACAGCGGGAGATACCCACTGTTTTAGTAATCACAGGTACAGCTGCAGGTGGGCACCCTCACTCGAGTATAAGCCGAGGGGGGATTTTCAGCCTGAAAAATTTGCTGAAAAACTCAGCTTATACTCGAGTATATACGGTACCTATTCTCAGGGTGCTTCAGCCTGGTCACGTGATCTCCCATGCAGCTGGCTGCAGGGGAGAGGAGGGATCGCCGACAACAGCTGCAGAGCCTGGATGATGACGCAGCCCATAGACTTACTATGGGGCAGCTGTTGTCTGCTGTCCCTCCTCTACACTGAAGCCTCCATCTGATCATGTGACCAGACTGGAGCACCCACAGAATAGGTAAGTATAGGCATCTTCCTTCTACATAGTTAGTATAGGATTTATAAGGGGGTGGGATCAGGTTTAAGCTTGGTTGGGAATACCCTCAAATTCCACTGTAAAGTGTAATTAAATCCTCAGCTTTTAAAACCCTTTCAGCAGCTGATTTAATCACTTACTGAGTATGCAGCTTCTTCATCTTTTAATCCTTGTCTATGCTCCAGTTTGGGATCGTTCTATGTGCGTTGCCCTAGTGATTTCATTTCAAGGTAGCTGATTTCTCTCGCAGCATCCTACAAAGCCACCCCTGCATGCAGGGATTGCATCAATAGGAACACATAGCTTCATAGAGACTCCACTCTATACTGTCAACTCTTTCCTGTAAAGACCGGAAGTTCAGGAAAGCAGCTCCAAGACAGCAGGAGTCAGCAGCATTAAAAGTTGTAAACTGCAAGTGCTGGGTTTGGAATTTGAACAAATAGTTTACTGGGGAATGTTTATCTTAATGTGTTCAATGTGTCACACTATAAAACACTAGGGGTTTAAAACTACTTTAAAGGAAAAATGTTTGTTTCTGTTTGTATCAATCACTTCAGCCCCAGAAGGATTTGCCCCCTTAATGACCAGGCCATTTTATGCGATACAACACTGCGTCACTTTAACTGACAATTGCGCGGTCGTGCGAGGTTGTACCCAAACAAAATATATGTCCTTTTTTCCCACAAATAGAGCTTTTTGGTGGTATTTGATCACCTCTGTGTTTTTTATTTTTTGCGCTATAAACAAAAAAAGAGGCACAATTTTGAAAAAAAAAAAAAATATATATATAAAAAGACAAATGCATTCATCAGTTTAGGCCGATATATATTCTTCTGCATATTTTTGGTAAAAAAAATCGCAACAGGCGTATATTGATTGGTTTGCGCAAAAGTTATAGCATCTACAAATTAGGGGATCGATTTATGGCATTTTTATTTTGTTTTTTTCATTTTTTTACTAGTAATGGCGGTGATCTGCGATTTTTAGCGTGACTACGACGTTGCGTCGGTCTGATCGGACACTTTTGACACTTTTTTGGGACCAGTGACATTTATACAGCGATCAGTGCAATAAATAGCCACTGATTACTGTGTAAATGTCACTGGCAGGGAAGGGGTTAGAACTAGGGGGCGATCAAAGGGGTTTAATGTGTTCCCAAGGTGTGTTCTAACTGTGGGGGGTGGGCTGCCAGGGACATGACAGAGATCGCTGTTCCCGATCCCTGGGAACAGTAGATATCTGTCATGTCACCTGTCAGAACGGGGAATCGCCTTGTTTACAACGGCAGTTCCCCCTTCTGCCTCTGTAATAGGCGATCGCAGGTCGCCGCCGGACATCGAGTCCGCCTGACCCAAGGGCACGCTACCGCAGCGAGCGGCTGTAGAGCTACGGCGGCTGGTCAGAAAGCGGTTAAAGTTCAACTTCAACAATTTTTTTTTTCATTTTTGGATAGACTTAGGAATGATAAATGCATCTGTTATGTTTTCATACCTACCCGAACCACTGTTGAGGACATTTCTCCTCACTTCCTATCCCTGTAACAGCAGAACAAGAAATGAGGTGAGTGAGACAGAAAAAAACAGACCGTAATATTAAAGTGGATGTAAACCCACTCTCATTCTTTCTAAACTACTGCCATAGTGGTTATCTATAAGGATATACATGCCTCCTGCATGTATCCTTAACGGTCAAATGTCTCCCCTCTGTCTGTTATTAGACCTGAAAAACTGCATATTCTGTGGGTGGGTCTGTTGTCCGGAGCTCGTGGGTGGAGTTGTGATGTCAGTAGACTACCTGCCCACCTCTACACTCCCCTTGTCAACATGCATTTTCTCCTGTGTATTTCTTACACTGAACTTCTGCTATGATCACTAACATCCAGTCAAAACCCAGAAAAGTCACCACATGACTTCAGCATGCCCAATCATGCTGAGGTGTGGAGCAACCAATCCTGGGAGAGCTGGAGAAGAAAGGAGGAGGGGATCTGAAGTACACTCAATGTTTCTTTCAGGCTCCTGCATGAGATAACGGAAAATTTATATCAAATACTTACCGTAATTTTCCTTTCCTGATTGACTCCATGGCAGCATACGTATGGGTTAATCCCGCCTCTCATACCTCATAGGACCCCACTCCCATAAATCTTTGCTCCGAGCCAGAGGCCGTGTTCCGTAACTTAGCCTACTCCAGCAAATGGGAGGGAACTCCTGCTGCCATGGAGTCAATCAGGAAAGGAAAATTACGGTAAGTATTTGATATAAATTTTCCGTTTTCCTGACAGACTCCATGGCAGCATACGTATGGGAAATGACTAGCCATACACTCCCGGGTGGGAAATTGCTGGTTTAAAGAAAAAAGGTTTATTTGGCACCGTCAACAGACAAGACATGCAAACCAAAATTAACCGAAGACAAGGAAGCCGGTTCTACACAATAATGCGTCATAAACGTGTTGATCGACGACCAAGAGGCCGCTTTGCAGATCACTTCCGGAGATACGTGACGGGAAGCTGCCCATGACGTAGAAACGCTCCTAGTAGAATGAGCGGTCACCGCTTCTGGAGGAGCCAGACCCTTGGCTGCATAAGCCCCTTGTATAGCCTGAACGATCCAAGCTGCAATGACTCTGGAGGAAGCACGCAAACCCTTGTTCTTTCCTTGAAAATAAACAAACAAATAATCGGATCTTCGGAAAGAGGCAGTGACTTCAAGGTATTGCCTTAAAACTTCTCCCACATCCAACGGGTGAATGCTAGAGTCCTCAGTTGTCCGGAAAATTGGCAGAACAATCTCCTGATTCTCATGGAATACCGATGTTACCTTAGGATTTGCTCCTAGCATAGGAATCAGGACTACCCGGTCAGGGAAGAAGGTAAGGAAAGGTTCTTTACATCCTAGAGAACTGATTTCGGAGACCCTCTTGGCTGATGTTATAGCCACTAGGAATACAACTTTTAGAGAGAGATCTTTAATAGCTGCTTGATCCACAAGTCGTATTTCCTGTTCAGAAAAGAAATCCAGGACAAGAGGAAGATCCCACTTGGAAAACCTCGGCTTTCTTTGAGGCCTGATCCTTATTGCTCCTCTGAAAAATTGTCTTATAAGGGGATGTCTGGCCCAGGATATACCTGTGAAGGCAGAGATTGCGGAAACCTGAACCCGTAGAGAACTTACTGATAAGGATAGATCCAGACCTTTTTGTAAGAAACCCAGAATATCCTGAATCCTTGGATCAATACAGGAACCGTCAGTGGTGGCAACATAATCTGCGAATTTTGACCAAATTCTCTGATAAACTCTATTGGTACCTGGTCTTCTGGCATTTAGTAGAGTTGAAATAGCTGCACTTGGGCATCCTAGGGCTTCCAACCTTTCCCTCTCAAGAACCAAGCCATCAGATGGAGCTGGGATGGGCATGGGTGAAGAGATGCCCCTTGTGATAGGAGATCTGACCTGGATGGAAGAGGAATTGGATTCCGGTAGCTGAGTTGTAATAAGAGGGGGAACCACGGCCTGTTGGGCCAATATGGAACAACTGCCACTATCTCGACTTCTTCCCACCTGAGCCTCGACAGAAAACGTAAAATGACCGGAACTGGAGGAAAGGCATAAGCCCTGTGGAATCTCCACTGGTCCGTCAGGGCATCCACTCCGAAGGCCTGGGGACAACGATACCTCGTATAGTATCTCCTTATTTTGTAGTTGCAAGGGGATGCAAACAGGTCTACTTCCGGTGTCACTCCCAGGGATAGAATCCAACTGAAGACTTCTGCGTGGAGAGACCACTCGTTGTTGTCCAGAGCAAACCTTGAGAGAAAGTCCGCCTGGACATTTTGAGCTCCGGGAAGATAGACAGCCGTCAGATTTGTCAGGTTCGTCTGAGCCCAGGACATGATTGGACCCACTTCCCTCAGTAAGGAGAGACTGCGTGTGCCCCCTTGTCTCTTGATATAGGACACCGCTGTCGTGTTGTCCAGCCTTAGGAGGACTGAGGCTCCTGAAGTTAAGTGGAGAAAGGCTCGTAGAGCACAGAAGGCAGCTCGAAGTTCCAGAACATTGGAGACTACACCTCGGGATGGAAAGTCCCACTTGCCTTGGGCTACCTCTGCTAGACAGAGAGCGCCCCAGCCTCTGCTGCTGGCATCGGTTGTCACTGTGATCCAGGAAATGGGTGCTATGGAATGACAGTTGAGTAGGTTCTTCCGCTGTAGCCACCAAGGGAGACTCTCCCGCATGGACGGGGTTATCCGGACCAGATGGTCTCGAGGTCCCGGATCCCACTGCTGGAGAAAACCCTTCTGGAAGGGGCGCATCTTCCACTGTGCCCATTTCACCATGGGGGCTGTTGCTACCATGGTGCCGATTATCCTGAGACACTGAGAAGCTCTGAGTAAGGGCGATGACATTGCACGATGAATTCTGTCCCGAATTAACGGGATTTTCTCCAGAGGCAGAGAGATGGTGCTCTCTATCGTGTCGAACTGGGCTCCGAGGAATATCAAAGACTGAGTCGGGATTAGATGACTTTTCTCCCTGTTTAACAGCCAACCGAACTCCGTCAGAGTAGAAATGACCTGATCCCGGTGTGATAACAGATGTTCTCTGTCCTGTGAAAGCAGGAGTAGATCGTCTAGATAGTGGTGTAATCGGATACCCTTGACCCTGATTAAAGCCACGACAGCCAGTAAGAGCTTCGAAAACACTCGAGGCGATGTTGTAAGCCCGAATGGGAGACATGTAAATTGGAGATGCCTCTGATCTACTGCAAAGCGAAGATACTTCTGGAAGTCCTTTGCAATCGGTACGTGAAAGTAGGCATCTTTCAGGTCTATGGAGACCATCCAGTCGCCTGGTTGAATTGTTTGGCGAATTGTTAGTAGTGATTCCATCTTGAACTTCTCCTTCTTGATGAAGGAGTTCAGGTGTGTTAGGTCGATGACTGGCCTCCAGGAGCCATTCTTTTTGAGGACCATAAAAAGGGGGGAATACACCCCTTGAAATCTCTCTTCCGAGGGTACCGGGATGGCCGCACCTTGAGCTATCAGTGAGTCCGTGTATGATAGAAGAATTTGTTTCTTCTCCTCCAGGTGAGGAAGGACTGTGGAGACAAACTGATGTAAGGGTGGGCTGCTGAACACCCACGAATGACCTGATGAGACTGTCTTGATTGTCCAGTAATCCCTGATCGAAGCTGCCCAGACGTGCTGAAAAAGGAGTAACCGAGCCCCAACTTGTTCCGCCTGGACAGGCTTTATATCAAAAGGACTTGGAAGCCTCCCGTCCACCAGAAGAGGTTGTCTTTGAGGACTTCTGACCAGAAGGTTGATTTCTCCTCCAGTTCTTTCTGAACTCACGACCGGGCTTGTAGCGGCGGGCATCTCTAGAACGCTCTTGATCTTGCCTGGGTTGAGGTCTTCTCTGACCCAAGAGGCGACGGTCCTGGGGTAAGAACCCCGACTTACCCCCTGTAGCACGGGTGATGGCGGAGTCCAGCTTATTCCCGAAGAGGGAAGAACCCTCAAAGGGAATTCTGCACCAGGCCTGTTTAGAGGCAGAATCCGCCATCCATGGGCGTAGCCACAAGGCGCGCTTAGCTGTGACCGAAGAGAGCATGACACGTGCCACTAAGCGAATAATGTCAAGGGATGCTTCACCCAAGAAGACTGACGCCAGCTTCAGCTCATGAATCGGTGAGTTTTTAACCAAATCTTCAGAGACACTTGCCAAAGCTGCACCCACATCATCCGACCAGGATTCCATGGCTTTAGACAAAGCTGCAAGGGCTAAGGCTGGTTTACAAGCCATACCTGCCGTGATGTAGATACGTTTAAGATCCGTATCGATTTTCCTCTCTAGACCATCCTTGAATGAGACGGTATCCTCGAGAGGGAGAGTGACATGTCTCACCAACCTCATCAAAGCAGCATCAATGAGCGGAGCCGCTTCTAGGTGCTTAACCTCTTCACTCCTGAATGGATACATTTTAGCCACTTTTGACATTAACGAGTTTTTCCTCTCGACTTTAACCCATTCCTCAGAAATGATTTCCCCGAGTTCCCCCAGGAAGGGAAAATTTGGGCGATCCTTTTTAAGATGTTTGAAGTATTTCCTCTGTTTAGAGGGTGCTTCTACTGGATCTTCCCATTTCAATGCATCCTTCACAGCCTTGACCAACCGTGGTACCAGGGAAAAATTAAAACCCACTCCAGGATCGTCCGTCTCAACCTCACTCTCCGAGGATTCACTCAAAGAGGGACTACGTCTGGAGGGACCAGGAGCCCCAAGGTCGTCCCTGCCGGGAGCCAATGTAGGAGCAGAGGGAGCAATAGTTGTGCGGATGGGATCCGTTCTGATCAGAGATTCCTGAACCACTTTCCGGACCAGGGCCTCTACCTGCTGGTCTTCTGCTCCCCTTTCTTTTGCAGCTCGGGAAAAACATCGCTCACAGAGGGATTTACCCTCTGGGACCTGAGCTTTACATCCCCAGCAAGCTCTCTTCTCAGAGCGACTGGAATGGCGGTAGGAATGACGCCCGGACGTGGACTTGGGCTCTTCGCTATGACGCCTAGAAGCTGAGCTAGGGCGTCTGGAACTAGATGAAGATTGTTGGTGATGTGATCTGGAACGATCTGTATCTTCGCGTGCTGAGGACCTATGTTCAGACCTAGAAGGGCTGAGCAAGAAAAGGAAAGAAAAATAGAATCCATAGAAAGCAACCCAAAAAGAAAAAATACAAGCAGAAGGAAAGGTAAATTTCCTACCTGCAGCGCAAGGGTTGGCCACTGGGGGGCGGTGACACGTCCATAGTAGAAACCTATAACTGTAGTGGAAAAACCATAGTCAGCCTAGGAAACACTAACAGAGGACACAGGAGAGCTGGACAGCCAGCAGCATAGCTTCCTACCTTGGCAGATATAAATCACTGCACCGGGAGGCCGCCGTATCATCTGCAGATCATCCCAAGTAATAGCTGTATTTTGACAGCTATTTAAAAACTTGGCGCCGATGATGACGTCACCACGCCCCCCAGCGTCATCCAGCGGAACTCGCGCGCATGCGCGATCGCCGTTCTATCCCCGGAACTGCGCGTGCGCGAGCCAAGCCTCGTTTTCAGACGAGGCTGGCCGCTGCACAGAACCCGGAAGTACCCGGCGGACTGAGACGCAGATGCGCTCCAGCCGCCATAACAGGTGAACAGGAAGGAAGACAAACAAAACACACACAGACACTGCTGCCATAAAAATATGCAAGGCAAAGGCTGTATACGATACCACTCAGCACGATCCTGGTCCATCCTGGTTGGGAACGACCATCCATCGCACGACCGGGCTTTCAGTAAGGGGGGACTCCTGCTAATAGCAAGGACGTTTGGCCCAATGCCGCTTGCCTGCCAATGGCGAGGATAGAAGCTCTTCATGGCATCGCATGTATAGCCCGTCTCCACCCTGCTAATAGCCGGGAATGCTGGACTCCAGAACCGCCATCAGGACAATCGTGCACGCCAGGACCGGACCGTAGATAACTCCATAAGGTAAGATACACCTTGGTCCTAGGAGGAGGACAAAAAAGGAACACGGCCTCTGGCTCGGAGCAAAGATTTATGGGAGTGGGGTCCTATGAGGTATGAGAGGCGGGATTAACCCATACGTATGCTGCCATGGAGTCTGTCAGGAAATGTAAATCACCTGTCACTCACAGCAAGGGGAAGAAACAGACTTCTATTTCTCTGTCTGTGCATTTTTATCTCACTGGAAAAAAAAAAGAAGACTGCTCAGAGCTGGATTAACTCTTTGTGGCAAGACTGGGCACAGATGACATAAAAATCCTATACTGTACAAGGTGCAAGCCTTAATTAAAAAAATTTTCGGGTTTACATCCACTTTAACCCTTCCTCATTTTACTGAAAAAAAAAATTCTTTTGCTGCAATTTGTTTTCTCATTGCAGGGATTTTTTATCAAGGTGTGTGTTCAAATGAATGACAGTGCATCACATGTAATGTACGCAGTTCATGTTGCAATGAAGCACACAGTATAAATTCTGGATAAACCCTCTGAACACTGCTATATACCCTTTCTAGCAAACTTTGCATTAAAAAACAGGAATTTTTAGTTCACACATATTGCAATACATGTTTCTTGTTTCTGAAGCACACAGCATTATACATGTTACTGGTACGACATAGTGCAAATGGATCTTTAGAACACGACCTTAAAGTTGGAGTAAACTCCCATGATTGATTTTTTACCTATAGGTAAGCCTACAATAAGGCTTACCTATAGGTACAGTAGATATCTCCTAAATGTGCACCGTTTAGGAGATATTTGCTTGTAAATGGGCCGGTGACATCACCGGCACATGCGCTCTGAAGGAACGGCATGCCCGTGCCATTCCTTCAGAGTCCTGTGCCATGAGCAGCTTGTGCGCGGGAGTGACGTCATTGCGGCTGGTCCAATCAAAGGACCGCCAACCCAGAAGAAAGACCGGGTGAAGATAGAAGCCCTGTCAGCGGTGAGAGCGTGACGCGGGAGGACTTCGCTTTAAGGTAAGTTTCACATACTGTGCTAGTATGCGTTACCTACTAGCGCACTATAACTTTACCTTGCAGGTTTAAAAAAAAAAAAAAGCATAGTGGTTTAATACCACTTTAATACAATTAAACCAGGCCTAGCTACTGCTCCCATCAAAAAAAACCTCTATGGGTATGAAAATTTACTAAAGATGTAGGATAGGTACTACTCATAGATTAGCACTGTTGTACACAGCTCGACACCCACTTTAGCACATTTCACCAATGCACAGTGAGTGCACCATCTTTCATTGACCTCTGTGGTGATCACAGTAGTAAAATACACACACTGAGTCTTATTTATAGCATCATAGAACGTAATATATTATAGCAAGGATACATAAGATATGGGGTAGGGTTTAGCAATCAGTACAACAATAAAAAGGTGCTTGCAGCAGAAGAACTTCCACGTCTGCCCAATCATCACAGCAATGAAAAGGATGTCTAGGCAATATAACAGGATGGAATGTCTCTTGTCTTTTGCTGATTTAATATAATATTTAGGATAATTATGGTGCACACCTTTAGTGATATGGCATTTAATTCACAGACTGGGATACTCTTCAGGAACCCTCAAAATAAATGTTTATAATCTATTGACTATCCCAGTCTAATTTTGTTCCTTCAGAATTTAATTTCTAGGCATATGAAGGAACACAAAAGTCTTCTTAAATTCACGTTCTCGAATAGGATGTTCTGATGCATTCTCTGAGGACTAGCGGTAGGCCTAGTCTATAGGACATGTAATCTGCAGAAACATTAATCTGTAATCTGATCCAGCATGCAGGCCCTCATACACCAGACTAATAATAGCAAACACATTCCCAGTCTTGTCATCGCTGGACACAAATGGCAAAGCTGTGCACTTTAGGCTGTCAGTCCAGAAGACTGAACATCCAGAATAAAACATTTCTCTAACCTCTGGGTTTTGACAATGTAGTATTTTTTTAAATATATTTTATTTCTTTTAAAATTGCAGGAATACATAATATGTCCAACGTTCTTCTGTGCATAAAAAAAAAAACATGATATAAAGTCACATTGGTTTCAGACCCATGTTGATAGATGGAATAATCAATTAATTTTGCTTGATATCAGAAGAAAAGTAAAACACAAATAATGCCATAAGAGTATTCAAAATATACTATTATTTCAACATCCCAGCAATAATGCATTTTTTTCAATAAGCAGACAAAACAGGAAAGAACAATTATTTAACAAAAAATAAAATAAGCAAAAAAAGTGCCACAGTAGTATTTACTTCTACAGAAACAAAGCGTTACGTTACCTAGTTCCCTTGACATGTGATATTGCTGTTATTGATTACAGTGTTCTGTAACTTATAGATCTATTACCTTAAAGTGGAGCTCCACCCAAAAGGGGAAGTTCTGCTTTAAGGACTCGTTCCCCGCTCCTCTTGAACAATTGGCACTTTCGAGGAGTGGTCAGGTTTTGACAGGTACCTTCTTCCCATTCCATTCAGAAGTTCTCCTCCCTCCCCCCTGCAGTCTTCTGGGACACTGACAGGTCCCAGAAGACTGCATCCACAACTCGCGATGCGCAGCGCGACTCGCGCATGTGCAGTGGGTACCTGGCTGTCATAGCCAGTTGCCCATAATGACGATGCCGGGAACCGAAGACAGCGGGTGAGACCGACTGGGGTGAGCACACAGCTGGATCGTGGGAAAGGTGAGTGGCTGTTTTTTAAAAGTCAGCAGCTACAGTTTTTTTCTGACTTTTATTTTTTTTATAGGTGGCTGGAACTCTGCGTTAAGGTGATGCGTGAGAAAGAGAGAAAGGGATAACCAAACCATATATGTTAAATATTTACATATATGACATATAAGTATGTCTAGCCAGCCCTGTGACCCAGGCATTACCTAAATCTGAAAAAGTTTATTATTTTTAGTAAATACATATGTAGCGTTACTCCCGTAGGAGCCCCAAACATCTGCCCCGCACCCAGGCACACAACAGGCTCTTTCACTCTTTCTTCAAGGGTCTAGGGGATGTTGTTTTTTTGGTTTTTATTTTTAGAGAACTTGGATAGGGTTGAGGAAAGTGGTGGGATACTCCAAAGATAAGAACTGTGTACAACTTGAGGACTTGGGATTCTGAGTAAGCTATAATGAAGTCCGGGCTTGTATCAAACAGTAGACTTCAGGTTAAGTTGTAGTTAGAGCCATAAGAGCAAAGTCCCTTTTAGTAGGAGATTATCTGGACAGAGCTGTTCAGGACACTGTCCGGTATCCCCTTTGACAGTCACAGACGGCTGACTATAAGGCACCAGAGGGGTAGCTAGAGCACAAGGTCCCCAAGATCTCTCAGTGTCTGTACTCACAAGGCCCAAGGGCAGATGGTAGCCTCCTTCCAACTTTAAAAGCGACACCTTACAGTGATACCAGACAAATCTTTGGCAGTCAGCTTCTTCTTAGCACCTAGGTCTCAGTATTCCTCTCCTCAGGTCGCGCCAACTGCAGCTTCTGCCTGGGAGGGCAGCGAGCCCCCCAGGTTGGACTCATCCACTATGGGAAAAGACCCAGAGCTCCATGTGCTTCCAGAATATATGCAGTCTACCAGCATTCCATCAGAACAAGCAAGCAAAAATCTACCACGCTTGAAAGTGATACTCAGATACTACAGTCTCTTATTCCTTTTACTCCAACCTTGGCTTGTTTAGACATGCCACGCTTTGCTGTCCTCTCAAGACTGGGGTAGTCTAGATACACTGTCTGTAACCATAAAACAAACAGAGGGAGCACCAGCCTAGTGCATTATCCTAAGATATCCTTTTTTATTGATTATATAAATGATATACTCACAAACCAACAAATGTACAAGCTTGTCAAAATAATTCCAGCTCCAGACCATCAGCACATTTCATCACACATAGGAATGACATACTGTAGGTCAGAAAGGTGAAAGCATTTCAAGGGACTTGCCCTCTTCCTCAGAGCCCAATCAGAGGAAGCCATCAGAGCCTGCCTCTCTAGGATAAGCCAGGGCTGCTTCCATATTCATGCTGTCATCTGCATTGCTCTACACCTATCATCCAGAAACTTCTCAAGTTACCTGGATACAGAGGGAACTATCAGGCAGCGTCAAAGCAGCAGAGCATACAGAACAGACCTACTAAACAAAATTACAGCCATACTGACTACAGTGTGGCAGTTAGATTTACCTATAACAAAACACACTAATGCCCTGTACACACGGTCGGGCATTGATCGGACATTCCGACAACAAAATGCTAGGATTTTTTCCGACGGATGTTGGCTCAAACTTGTCTTGCATACACACGGTCACACAAAGTTGTCGGAAAATCCGAACATTCTGAACGCGGTGACGTAAAACTATGGGACTATAAACGGGGCAGTAGCCAATAGTTTTCATCTCTTTATTTATTCTGAGCATGCGTGGCACTTTGTGCAACGGATTTGTGTACACACGATCGGAAATTCTGACAATGGATTTTGTTGTCGGAAAATTTTATAGCCTGCTCTCAAACTTTGTGTGTTGGAAAATCCGATCTAAAATGTGTGATGGAGCCTACACACGGTCGGAATTTATGACAACAAGGTCCTATCACACATTTTCCGTCGGAAAATCCGACCGTGTGTACGGGGTGTAACGAGCCCCTTGCTCGCTCGGTTCCACTCTCCTGACACTCCTCTGCTGCTATAGAATCAGATTGCAGATCGCAACATCTGATTGTTTGGTCATCCGATGCTCCGGGATTAGAACTACAGCTATGTGCCGTTCTAACCCAGTTGTGATAGCTCAGAACAAACACCAGGCAGGCTGTATGTAAGTTCAAACAGGAATCTCTTTTATTGAAAAATACAGGCTCTTTTATACAAGAAAAGAGGAGGTGCGTACCTCCGGCTCATATTACTCTGAACATACATCTGTGACCAGAAACCTAATTATTATGGGCTAATTAACTAATCCCTTTAGACAGCCTAGATGACTCAGACATGACCTTTAGGCCAGACTGGCCGTCTTGTAGCTCAGAAAACCCAATCAACATTATCACAAATCAACACAGACTCTTCTTCACACAATAGCAGAGTTAATTAACACAAACAACAATGGGGATCTAATGACTCTTAGATCCCATACTAGACTTATTTACAATACACATTCTAGCAGGCAACAGACAGACAGGTGGCTGGAATTGACATCAGCATCTCCTAACAGTATTTGTCCCAGCATTATGAATCAGCCACTATTTCTAATATGGCAAATCCAGGGTCCCCAGAGTCTGTGTGTCCTGGGGGACCAGGACCCGAATCCACAGTAATACCACCTCAAGGGTCCCCAGGCATACAGCTCACAAAGAGCACCGTTCCCCCAAATGCCAGGGCCCACGATCGATCGGCAAGAGGCTAGCATTCAGTCCCCTCCAAAAGTCTCTCTCGCGGCTAGGTCTGTCACACGGGGCATAACTCTTACGCACCTACCTAGGAGGGTGCTACACATAACTGCATTAAAAGCCAATTGAATTCTCAGTTTATATCAGCTAAATACATTCCAGGTTAAAAAAAATGGTATGCAAAATTGCATCATTTGTTTTCAAACTAAAGAAGTAACAGCCTGAATAATATCTCTGTCTCCTGACAGCATGCTGCAGATTGTGGGCCTTGTCTCTGTGGGGAAGCATGGATCTCTCTGCAGAGGTCTGACACACTCCCTGCTGAGTCAGAGCTCTTCAATCAGCAGGGAGCATGAGCTTTACTAAATGCAGAGCTAGAGGTCATACTCAGAAGGGTTGTGTTCGACTTCTTCAAGGAGACCACTGTTTCCCCATAGAAACCATGGGTCCTACTTTCATACACAAGCAGCAGCCCAGCTATCCCTTGAACACTGCTTTAACAACAGGTCTGCTTAAAGTAGTATTAAACCCCCAAAAAACATGTATTTTATTACAGTTTACCAATTATTACATGTGATGGTTGCAGTAGTTTTTTTTAAGCTTTCTCTGTTTTATTTTCACTTGGTGATCCTGCCAGTAAGTTTGCTGTTTTTCAACAGAACAAGCTATCCTGCAGATGTAGCAGTTAGAGGGTTGAGACAAGCAATTTTCCACTGACAGCTCTTTTTAATTTAAGCAAAATCTTTTTCCCAAAAGAAACAAAACTGTTGCTGTAACTGATTAAAAAGTGTGAGCTGGAGTTTGGCTTCATTTTGTTAGTGTATCTAAATCTGATAGAACATCTAACCCCCCCCCCAGGCTGACAATGCTGCTGTCCAAAGGTGTCCCTGTTGCTCCTTCATCTAGAGTGGTGGCACTCTAATACAGGAGATGTGTTACTGGCCAGATCACCAGGTGAAAACAGAGGTAAAAATACATAAAAAAAGAAAATGGGAATCTAATTGGCCGGTCCATAAGAGGCTAAGGGTCACTGCCCCCCTAGTTTGCATGCGAGGAAACTTCATGAGATTTTTTTTTTTTTTTTTCAAGCAACATGATTAGAGCCCAAGGCTCTAATTTGCTTGAAAAAGGTTGGGCTTGGGGCGCAGAGCACTGCTCCCTGAACCCACCCACTTGTGACGCTAGCAAATCAATATTCACTATTGTCTTCTGGCTTCTCCTCCCGGCCAATCAGGACAGGAGGCGGATCGGTTTGGCTGGGAGGAGAAGCAGAGGAAGCCATGACACCACGACCTGGGTGAGTTCGGACCTGGGGGGGGTTTGTTTGCTGCCCCCCCAAAAAAAAAAGTTTAGCACCAACCGCCACCGGGTTATAACAAAATGAAGGCTGGGTGGGACTCTCCTTGATCTGGGTTTATGTCATATGATGTCATCCCGAATTGCGCCTAACGCATGCCCGTGGAGCCACGCTGCAGCGCAAACTGCCACCAGCTGCGTCCACCAGTCACAGCCGGTGACTGATCACTGTACGGTCCCACTACCAGTACAATGTGACCGCTGTAACCAATCACAACAGATCACAGTGACAGTGAGACATGACAGTTGTAAACAATGGATGGCTTCCTTTCAAACCATCCATTGTGCATAATTGTGTTTCTAGCTGTGATTGGTCACATTGATCACATGGTACAGACTGGGCCAATCACGGCCCTTCTGTGGCATGCGATCAGCTGTGGCCAATCACAGCTAATCACAGAAAAACAAACTGAATGAAACAATTTCATTCAGTAAAATGTTTGGTTATAGAAAAAGTCCTGGATGGCTTAACTCAAATGTAAAAATGCATATAAAATCAAAGGAGAAGGCCTTCAAAAAAATACAAGGTTGAGGGATCATCATCAGCATTCAGACTTTATAAAGATAGAACACGAAATACACATAGCAAAAAAAATCCCAAGAAATTCTTTAAGTATGTAAACAGTATTTTTCTGTAAAAAAAAAGTATGTAAACAGTAAAAAAGAGTGGACAGACCATATTGGCCCCATAAAAAAGGAGGAAGGACATCTGGTTACAAAGGATGGAGAGATAGGTATTAAATTTATTCTTCTCCTCAGTTTTCACAAGGGAATAGGGGGGCTTCAGTAACCAAAACTGCAGTGTTTATCCTTATGACACATCACAGGAAGCACCTCCATGGCTAACAGAGGACAGAATTAAAATTAGACTTGATAAACTTAACATTACTAAATCACCGGGACCAGATGGCTTGTATCAAAGGGTACTTAGGGAACTCAGTCAAGTAATTGCCAGACCATTGTTCTTAATTTTTACTGACAGTCTACTGACTGGAATGGTACCAGGTGATTGGAGAAAAGCCAATGTAGTGCCAATATTTAAAAAGGGCCCAAAATACATCCCTGGGAATTACAGACCAGTTAGCCTAACATCAATGGTATGCAAACTCTTGGAGGGGATGATAAGGGACTATATACATGATTTTAGTAACGAGAATGGTATCATTAGCAGTAATCAGCATAGATTCATGAAGAATTGTTCTTGCCAAACCAATCTACTAACCTTCTATGAGGAGGTGAGTTGCCATCTAGATAAATTAAGGCCCGTAGATGTGGTGTATCTGGATTTTGCAAAAGCATTTGACACAGTTCCCCATAAACATTTACAGTACAAAATAAGGTCCGTTGGCATGGACCATAGGGTGAGTACATGGATTGAAAACTGGCTACAAGGGCGAGTTCAGAGGGTGGTGCTAAATGGGGAGTACTCTGAATGGTCAGAGGTGGGTAGTGGGGTCCCCCAGGGTTCTGTGCTGGGACCAATCCTATTTATTTTGTTCATAAACGACCTAGAGGATAGGGTAAACAGTTCAATCTCTGTATTTGTGGACAATACTAAGCTAAGCAGGGCAATAACTTCTCTGCAGGATGTGGAAACCTTGCAAAAAGATCTGAACAAATTAATGGGATGGGCAACTACATGGCAAATGAGGTTTAATGTAGAAAAATGTAAATGCATTTGGGTGGCAAAAATATGAATGCAATCTATACACTGGGGCGAGAACCTCTGGGGGAATCTAGAATGGAAAACGACCTAGGGGTTCTAGTAGATGATAGGCTCAGCAATGGCATGCAATGCCAAGATGCTGCTAAAAAAGGCAAACAGAATATTGGCATGCATTAAAAAGGGGATCAACTCCAGAGATAAAACAATAATTCTCCACCTCTACAAGACTCTGGTCCGGCCGCACCTAGAGTAGGCTGTCCAGTTCTGGGCACCAGTCCTCAGGAAGGATGTACTGGAAATGGAGCGAGTACAAAGAAGGGCAACTAAGCGAATAAAGGGTCTGGAGGATATTAGTTATGAGGAAAGGTTGCGAGCACTGAACTTATTCTCTCTGGAAAAGAAACGCTTGAGAGGGGATATGATTTCAATTTCGATTTCAATAAATACTGTACTGGTGGTGACCCCACAATAGGGATAAGACTTTTTCATGGAAGGGAGTTTAATAAGACACGTGGCCACGCATTAAAGTTAGAAGAAAAGAGGATTAACCTTAAACTACGTAGAGGGTTCTTTATTGTAAGAGCGGCAAGGATGTGGAATTCCCTTCCACAGGCGGTGGTCTCAGCGGGGAGCATGGATAGTTTAAAAAAACTATTAGATAAGCACCTGAACGACCGCAACATACAGGGATATACAATGTAATACTGACATATAATCACACACATAGGTTGGACTTAATGGACTTGTGTCTTTTTTCAACCTCACCTCAGTAGTGTATTTAGGTTTTGTGCTGCCCTAGGCCTGACTTAACTTGTGTACCCCCTAATTTAAATATGACCCATCCCTTCCTGTCAACGCCACACCCCTTGCTGTTTAAGATCTGCCCTGAAATTTTAGAGTGGGGACACTATTTCTGAGGCCCTGGGTGGGGGGGCAATGGATTCCCTTAATTTGCATAGATTTCCTCTCACTTCCTGTTTGGCTATGGGGCAGGAAGTGAAGGGAAATCTCTGCAAAGGGACAGGGATGGTAAAAAAATAAACTGACAGGGGCTATAACCCTCTAAACCTCCCTTACTCTATCCAAAATGAAAAAAAGTGTTGCCTATAGTTCTACTTTAAGCACAAATTTCTGATAACCATATATAAATATAAGAAGATATAACCATACCAATGGTGCAGCAGAAACCATAGCACAGTTTTCACAAAATTAGAAGCGGCGCCCCCCCCCCAGTTGTGGAATGCTGCCCGCATACCAGAAGCAGTGCGGCCGCTTTATGGGGAAGCTAGACTAATTTGCCTCTCAGCCCAGTCCACCCCATAAGACTGCTGCTACACTAACAGTGTAGCGCAAGCTGGCGGGGACTCTTCTTTCCATGCTGCCCCCCTGCAAAGTGCTAGGCCAGGATACAGCATTACCTCACCTACTATCTAACTATGTAACAGACAACAGGTTTTCAGACGTTCACCCTTTACTAACCCCAGTTACAATCATAACGTTCGGCGTCCTTCGCTCCTCACACAAACTACTGCTGTGGGAACATTTTCGATATCTTCAACACCATTACTTTATTCAGAGCCTCCTTAGGTCCCGCGAGACACCTTACCTTCTTTTCGTCTTCGAGAGCATTTGTAGGTTGCGCCCGCATTCCACAGGTATTATCTCCTTGATATACGCTTCAATTATATCCTCTAGGAAACCTCCAATGCGCCCCTTCCAACAACAATGGGAACGTGAACTATCGGTGGAGCTGGAATCGGTGGTTTGGCAGATTATGCTCCAAACTGCTTCTAAGAGCTCCAGAAATGTAGTCACTCTAGAAAATGCCTATAAGGTAATTTATCGATGGTACTATACGCCTGCACGCTTGGCATTAATAATTCCCCAATATTCGCCATATTCGCGGATGTTCCCAGCCGGGGACGATGTTTCATATCTGGTGGTTCTGCCCCAGGGCGACTAGACTTTCGATCCAGGTTTGCGTACTTTTACGAACATTATTTCACTCAAATGTAAAGAGAAACCCCCCGTGAAGCCCTTCTATTCAAACATATAGAATCCTTATTACGAGTAGCATGCAAGCTGGCAACGCACCTCTTTGTCACAACTAAATTAACTATAGTGAAAGCATGGAAAACTCCTGCACTCAGTTTTGAAGCGGTAAAAAATTGCATGAACAATTTTATGTTCAATGAAAAGTTAACAGATATGCTTTCTGATTCCCGGGACCAGTTTCTACGAGTCTGGCAACCCTGGATATCCTATGCTCACCCATCATGCTTTGACCACACACTACTGATGCTTATGATACTTTTAGAAACATTGCCCTCTGAGACCACCCTATCTTCTTTTTCTCCTTACTTTCCTTTCTCTCTACAGTATTCTTCTTACCCTTCTTCTCTTTAGCTGAAGAAGTCCTCCTCATACTTTATCTCTCTCTACACCATAACAGACTGACAGCCATACTATGGCTTAGCAGCTGAAAAGGGATAATAACTCAGTGTCTCTCTCTCTCTACAGTTTTGAGGCTTGGTCGCCTCTAACTTTTTTGTTTTTACTTGTTAATGTTTTTTACAGATTGTTATACTTCTTGCACACTTGAACATTACCTTGCTTACAGTGGTTTAGCTTACCTAGCGTATTATTTTACTCACTATAATTGCTTTTCTCTTCACTTTGGATTTGAACCCTGTGTAATGTATCATGTATTGTGTTTTTTCCATTGCCTGTCAGTTGATTCTTTTTATATATATCCATGTTACTTAATAAAAAAAACCTTTGTAAAGAAAATGTGGAATAGACTCCCTCCAGAGGTGGCTCTGGCCAGCTCAGTAGATTGCTTTAAAAAAGGCCTGGATTCTTTCCTTAACGTACATAATATAACTGGGTACTAACATTTATAGGTAAAGTTGATCCAGGGAAAATTCGATTGCCTCTCGGAGGATCAGGAAGGAATTCTTTCCCCTGCTGTAACAAATTGGTTCATGCTTTGCTGGAGTTTTTTTGCCTTCCTCTGGATCAACTGTGGGTGAAGGATTGTGTATATGGGATTGTATGTTTTTTTGGGGCTTTTTTGGTTGAAATGGATGGACTTGTGTCTTTTTTCAACCTGACTAACTATGTACCTATGTAACCTTTTCATTTAATTTGTACTAACAAAAATCATCATTAACACCTAAACAAAAAAAAACAAGGTTACAGTGGGCTAAAGAAAAGCAACCATGGACTGTGGATGACTGGAGGAAAGTGATATTCAGTAATGAATCACCAATCTGCATTGGGCAGGGTGATGATGCCGTAACTTTTGTTTTGCGCCGTTCCAATGAAATGTATGAAGATGACTGCTTGAAGAAAACATGCAAATTTCCACAATCATTGATGATATGGGGTTGCATGTCAAGTAAAGGTACGGGGGAGATGACAGTCATTAAATCTTCAATAAATGTACAAGTTTATATTGAGATTTTGGACACTTTTCTTATTCCATCAGGATGTTTGGTGATGATGACATCATTTTTCAGGATGTAATCTCATGCAGATGTTTGTTTTAGTACTGCAAAGTATATGGCGATTCCATAATATTTTCCTCATAAATGAGTGATTCCATATTTTTTTTTCCTCTGCTTGATCTGCAAAAACTGTTGCAACTGACTACAGTTTTCTTCCTTTTCTTATTTTTGTAACAGTTTCTAAGACCCCTTTCACACCGAGCCGCCTAGGGCATCAGCGGTAAAGCAGCGCTATTTTTAGTGCCGCTTTACCGTCGTTTTAGCGGCGCTAATCGGCCAGTAGCGGGGGCGGTTTTAACCCCCCCGCTAGCGGCCAAAAAGGGGTTAAATCCGCCCACAAAACGCCGCAGGAACGGCGTTTTGCCGGTGGTATCGCAGCGCTGCCCCATTGATTTCAATGGGGAACAGCAGTGTAGGAGCGCTGAGTTCACCACTCCTTCACCGCTCTAAAGAAGCTGCTGGCAGGACTTTTTGTGACGCACCTGCCATCGCACTGCTCCACTGTGAAAGCCCTCGGCCTTTCACACTGGAGTGAATGGAGCCGCTTTTCTCGTGCGCTATGCAGGCGCTATTTTTAGCGCTGTAGCGCCTCAAAAATGCCCGCAGTGTGAAAGGGGTCTTAAAGCCAGAAGGTTTGAATGTTAAATGAAAATAGTTTAGGCATGTCTGTGATTAGTTTTTTTTCTACACAATGAAACAATTGAATCAACATTTTCCAAGAGTGGTGATTACATACTTTTTGCCAGGGGATGTATGTATGTAATGGACTGTAGTAACATTAGCTGTAAGTGGCAATGCATGCTGCGATTTTTTGTCTGCTGCCAAATATAAAGAGAGTTGGACTTAGTGTTTCCCCTCTATTCAGGAGATGCCTTGTATATTTATTAATAAACACATTGGCCAAGGTGGAGAGGCTGGTGGATGACATCACAATCTCCAATTAGAGGGAGTATCTTTTTTTTTTTAATCAGGAAATAAAAGTTTATTGAAATACCAAACATCTCATACAGATATACACTGAGTGCAGAATATTTTACCTTCAGTATTCATAGAGATGAGGTAAGTAACCAACATATATGTAAATAACAACTAATAAATAATAGTAACAACTATTGAATGCTAAAAAATGCATAGTACATTTCACATTTACCAGATTAATGTTGGCATCTTCAGCAGGAAGTAACATGCTGTATATATAGTGAAAATAGAAAAAAAAAAAAAAAGGGAAAAAATTATTAGATTACAAACAAAATCTAAGTACCATGGCCTAAGCATTTGTAACATAATATATACATGTTTACACAAAGTAACATCAATTGCCATCCCGACAGGAAGTATCCTAATAATAATGCAAGACTACTGAATGGAGAAAACTCAGTCTGAGTATAATCAGCAGCAGACAGGAAGTCGCTCATACCACTGCTAGAACATAGCGCCACCTACTGCATGTACATAATTTTACAATCCATTACAGCGCACACAGCACCCACACCATTCTGTAATGGAAATTGTTTGGCCAAAAGAACAATTTAACCACTTCAATACAAGGCACTTTCACCCCACTTCCTGCCCAGTCCAATTTTCAGCTTTCAGCACTGTCGCATTTTGAATGACAATTGCACGATGGTGCAACACTGTACCCAAACAAAATTTGTATTGTTTTTTAACCACAAATAGAGGGTTCTTTTAGAGGTTTCTTTTGGTGGTATTTGATCACCACTGGGGTTTTTATTGTTTGCACTAGAAATAAAAAATAATTGAAGAAAAAAAAGTCTCTTTGTTTCTGGTACAAAACTTTGTAAATAAGTAAGTTTTCTACTTCACTGATGAGCACTGATGAAGCTACACTGACAGGCACTGATGAGGCAGTACTGATTGGCCCTGATGAGGCTACACTGACAGGTACTGATGAGGCAGTACTGATTGGCCCTGATGAGGTGGCACTGATGGGCACTAATGATGAGGCACTTATATGCAGCACTGAGGGGGACTGATAGGCGGCACTGATAAGCAGCACTAATGGGCACTGATATGCAGGGCCGCTGCTAGAAATCATGGGGCTCCCTACAGCCTACCTGACGGGGGCCCCCTTCAACCACACCTTTGATCCCATCCCTGGCCCCGCCCTTAACCCTGGCTTGAAACTAAATGCAGGTGTGTTGCCGTTTACATATGCGTGTGGAGCCAACGCATACGTTTGCAATTAATAAGCACGAAGAAGCGGGGGCAGTTTAAATTGTATTTTATTACAAATAAATTACATTACATTAAATTACATTTTTTTTAATCTTTTTTGCTTTCACAAGGGATGAACAACATCCCTTGTGATAGCATGGGCCATGACAGGTCCTCCTTATGAAGAGATCTGGGTCCCAGAACCCGGATGCTACTGGTCACATCCTAAAAGCAGTAAAGGTGGTGGTGGGATCCCACCACCTGCACGTTTACTGCTCCCCCAAATGAAGTGTAAAGTAGCATCTCACCCTTTCTTATGATCATCAGCATTATAATAATCACATAGGCAGCACAATAAGCAGGTGCTCTATCATGGCTCTGTCATGGCTTTGTGTCACATTGCTTTTGGGTGCTGACTTTTTTTTAAACTTATGGCTGTACTGTATATAACAGACTGTAACACAACACAGCCATAACAAAGTCAGCACCCAAAAGCAATGTGAACTAGAGCCATGACAGAGCCATGATAGAGCACCTGCTTATGGTGCTGCCTGTGTAATAATTGTAATGCTGATAACGTGCTGTGCTGTGAGATACATAATAGGACACAGTGAGTATTCTATGCTCTATTTCCCACTCACTGTGTCTATTGCAGCCACGCTCTTCTCCTACTCTTCCTGTCAGCTGCTCAACTTCTTCACATCTCGCGAGGACTGCAGCTGTGACGGGAGCCGAACGGAGAATCATAGTATCAGGAGTTTAGAATTTTTTTTTAATGCAGTAACGAACTGTATTGAGGCCCGGGCCCCGCTGTGTAGCTGATGGGGGCAGGCCCGGTACAACAGGGCTGGTTGTACTGCCCTATCAGCGGCCCTGCTGATAGGTGGTACTGATATGCAGCACTGATAGGTGGCACTGATGAGCACTCATAGGTGGCACTGATGGGCACTGATAGGTGGCACTGATGGGCACTCATAGGTGGCACTGATAGGTGGCACTGGTGGGCACTTATAGTTGCCACTGGGTGGCACTGATAGGCAGCACTGATCAGGAGGCACTGGCAGGCATCACTGATGGGCACAGAGTGCCATCCCTGCCCTAATTGGCACTGATGGACATCCCTGGTGGGCTCTAGTGGGCATACCTGGTGGTCCGCAGTGGGCATCCCCGGTGGTCCTTAGTGGGCATCCTCGATGGGTCTGCACTGATAATCAATGCGCTGACTATCAGCGCAGACCCCCCCTGTAAGGAAAGCAGCTGATCAGCACTCCTCTACGTGTGCCTGTCAGCGCGAAAGAGGAAAAGCCGATAAACAGCACTTCCTGGTTACCATGTGATGATCTGTGATTGGACACAGCTGATCACATGGTAAAGAGCCTATGTCATAGGCTCTTTACCTAGATCAGAGATGCGGTGTATCAGACTAACACATCACACCACCAATCAACGCACTGCGCGCCCCCGCAGGCGCGTGCTAGCAGCTTGTTCAGCTGGATATCATATGACGTCCAGTCAGGATAATACATCACTTTCCGGCCGTCATTTTGCTATATGGCAGGCGGGAAGTGGTTAAAGTGACATTAAACACGGAATTCTACTTTAAATTCAGTGAACATGACTGGACGTTTGAAGTTAATTTTTAGCTAGCTAAAAAATATTTATTTAACAACCTGCTATAGTAAAAAATGTGCTACCCTGTATTTAGATGCAGATAAGAATTCTTGAATGTCACCTTTTAATACATTGTAATATTGACACTAACAGAAAGATATTGTTTAACCCACTTTGTAAACTACTGTACATTCAAGAACTCCCTACCTGGAGATAAATTGCTTTTAAATATGTGAATATTTCCACACTTAAATTGTAATAGAATAATGCATTTATAAGTAAACATTTTGATAAACAGCCTGAACGCTTTAAGCTTGCTTCTGTGATGATTAAATGAATGAAGTGCTAGTCATCTTTTGCTGCTGTTCTGCCAGTGTGTTGAGTTACAGGTTCTTGGTAATAGGACAGCATACCCCAGCTGGCAGCTGTCATGTCTCATCAGAGGTCAACTTCTTTTTTTTTTCTCTTGAAGATAAAATGAGCTTTTTGATTGGTGGATGTTGAGTTTGGACTTTTATTAACCAAGACTATCCAAACTTTAATGCTGCATACACATGGCCGGAATTTCCAACAACAAATGTTCGATGTGAGCTTGTTGTTGGAAATTCCGACCTCTGTGTAGGCTCCATCGGACATTTGTTGTCGGAATTTTCAACAACAAAAATTTGAGAGCTGTTTCTCAAATTTTCCGACAACAAAATCAGTTGTCGGAAATTCCGACTGTGTGTGCACAATTCCGACACACAAAATTCCACGCATGCTCGGAATCAAGCAGAAGAGCCACTGCTCTACGTGTTGTACGTCACCACGTTCTTGACGTTCGGAATTTCCGACAACATTTGTGCGACCATGTGTATGCAAGACAAGTTTGAGCCAACATCCGTTGGAAATAAATCATGATTTTGTTGTCAGAATGTCTGATCGTGTGTACGCGGCATAACAGTTTAAAATATGATCTTGACATGTTAAATTGTACTTCTGCTTCTGGTAAAAAAAAAAAAAAAACAAAAAACATAAGGATCACAATGACTATGTGAAAAAATATCCAGCTACACAGTTACATCACCTAAAGCAGGGGTCTCCGAACTTTCTAAACAAAGGGCCAGTTTACAGTCCTTCATACTTACCGGAGGCCAGACTGTGGCCATTGGGAGCAGAAAAGGTCGTCAGTGGGAATGAAAAATGCCCCATCTTTGGTGTCAGTGGGAGGAATAAGGCCCCATCGTTGGTAATAATTGTGCCCCATCATTGGTGTCATTGGGCCTCACTGTTTTTGTCATAGGGAGGAATTGTGCTGTATCTTTGGTGTCATTGGGACAAATTGTGCCTCTTTGTTGGCATCATTGGGAGGAATTCTTCCCCTTCATTGATGTCAATAGGGGGAATTATGTTCGATTGTTGGTATCAGTGGATGAAAATAGTGCCCCAAGTGCTGGATAAGCAAAGGGCCTGCATCTGACCCAACCCCCCCCCCAGGCCGCAGTTTGGAGACCACTGACCTAAAGTGTTGATATGCTGCTAAAATGAATGACAGGTTTAGCAATGCTTATTGCTGCACTGGAATCTGTCTGCTATTACTGCTCCATAGTGTTTTAACAGAGACATCTGCTGGCCCTGACTGTGCTAGGTAATGAGCTACTGAGTCATCACTGAGAAAAACATATGTGGTTAGTTTGCAATACTGATTGACAGGGTCTACAGTGGTCTCATCAGCACTGAAAATTTTGGAAGAAAGCCACCAGTCTGTTGGTGCTTGTTATACATTCATTGCAAAGTTTGACGAAATATCACACCGTGTAGCAGAAATGTTTGGGTGAGAGGCTAGGGAAAGCTAGAGCATGGCCATAATGCCACGTCTTTCACAGAATATTTAAAATTATTATCTTTTTTTCTGTTGAATAATGTAATGAGCAATTTTAATATTTCCTCTGCAGGGGAAATACATGAAACTCAGTCTCGATTTGTTGCAGACAAATCTGACATGAATCATGAATTTTATGGGTCTTCAGTTTTTTTTGTGATACAGGAAAGGTACCTGCACTCTTTTTACATGTATTTAAGGAAAAAAAAGACATGCAGGTAAAGATTTATGGGAAAATATTGCATATTTTACATATATGTAAGTAGAGACCGGGATGCCTTGTGCGTGGCCATAGCGAGCAGCCGAGTCACCCTGCAAGTGGTACTGACTTCCAGGGAACACACACTTCTCAGCCGAAATTGTACCCCCTGTGTGAGGATGATGACCGGAGACCAGACCCCTCCACCCTTCTGGCTGTGCGTGTTCAACCCCCTCACCCTCAATGGTATCCACACACTGACACCTCATTCCTTCCCGGGCTTGACAGCCAGGTTTACACAAACAATGTCTACTATGATAAGCCCTAGGTTTGGCTGTGGATCACATCCCTTGTGCAAACATTCACATGGAGGCCAAAGTTGATCAATAAACTTCTTTACTGTATAAAGTCAAGTGGCAGCATGACAAAACCAACTTAATTTATACACAGCTGTTCTCAACAATGATAGAAGTAGTGTACTGTCCAACTAGGAGATGCTCACTCCTCAGCTTTGGCTGGAATAATTAGCCTTCATTCTCCATCTACTGCCTTCCATACTTCCTTCCTCCTGAAGGGGGGTGGTCAAGTCCTTACTGCCTCTTCCTCAGCTCTGATGTAGTGGAGGTTTACCTTATCTACAGGAGTTCAGAAAAGGGCATCTCCATGGAGCCCTGCTCTCCCCCAGGAGGAGTTAGAGCAGGAGCACAGCAGCCTTCTCCTGTCCCCTTGCTCTCTTAGGCCTCTCCCTCCTTCCCCTTCCCTCTTTGCTTACAAAGAGACTCCTAAAACGCTTTATGTATTAGGAGTAACCTTTAAAGGGACCTATCCTGCCCTCCACCTGCCTTTATATATTGTTTATATATTTTACATTCATACAAGTCCCTGCCCTGAAGGAGGTTACAATCTAAGGTCAATAACTCACATTCATACATAAACATACTAGGACCAATTTAGACAGGAGCCAAATAACTTACCGGCATGCCTTTGGAGTGTGGGGAGAAACTGGAGTACCCGGTGGATCACACGCAGGCACAGGGAGAACATGCAAACTCCATGCAGGTAGTACCATGGTTGAGATTCGAACCGATGACCCTAGTGCTGCAAGGCAGAAGTGCTAACCATATATAAATACAGTGTCTCACAAAAGTGAGTACACCCCTCACATTTGTAAATATTTTATTATATCTTTTCATGTGACAACACTGAAGAAATTACATTTTGCTACAATGTAAAGTAGTGAGTGTACAGCTTGTATAACAGTGTAAATTTGCTGTCCTCTCAAAATAACTCAACACACATCCATTATTGTCTAAACCACTGGCAACAAAAGTGAGTACACCCCTATGTGAAAATGTCCAAATTGGGCCCAATTATCCATATTCCCTCCCTGGTGTCATATGACTCATTAGTGTTACAAGGTCTGTAGTGGGAATGGGGAACAGGTATGTTAAATTTGGTGTTATTTTTCTCACTCTCTCATACTGGTCACTGGAAGTTCAACATGGCACCTCATGGCAAAGTACTCTCTGAGGATCTGAAAAAAAAGAATTGTTGCTCTACATAAAGATGGCCTAGGCTATAAGAGAATTTCCAAGACCCTGAAACTGAGCTGCAGCACAGTGGCCAAGACCATACAGCGGTTAACAGGATGGATTCCACTCAGAACAGGCCTGGCCATGGTCGACCAAAGAAGTTGAGTGCACGTGCTTAGCATCATATCCAGAGGTTGTCTTTGGGAAATAGACGTATGAGTGTTGCCAGTATTGCTGCAGAGGTTGAAGGGGTGGGGGGTTAGCCTGTCAGTGCTCAGACCACACGCCGCACACTGCATCAAATTGGTCTGCATGACTGTCGTCCCTAGGGGTGCGCATCTTCACTGGCCTCACGATTCGATTCGATTACGATTATCAAGTCAACGATTCGATTCGATTCCGCGATGCATCACGATGCATCACGATTACAGCGCAAGTCCGCAAGTGCTCATGGTTTTCATCAAAAAAAAAAATTCAAGTAGTCAGGAGAACTCCATTTTTTTTATTCTATCTGTTCTTAAGAAAAAAAGACAGCAGAGGAGCTCCAGGCTCTCTTCCAAAATACTAAAGGAGATGGTCAGAGACTGCAGACATGCTACAGGAGATGATCAGAGACTGCGGACATGCTACAGGAGATGATCAGAGACTGCGGACATGCTACAGGAGATGATCAGAGACTGCGGACATGCTACAGGAGATGATCAGAGACTGCGGACATGCTACAGGAGATGATCAGAGACTGCGGACATGCTACAGGAGATGATCAGAGACTGCGGACATGCTACAGGAGATGATCAGAGACTGCGGACATGCTACAGGAGATGATCAGAGACTGCGGACATGCTACAGGAGATGATCAGAGACTGCGGACATGCTACAGGAGATGATCAGAGACTGCGGACATGCTACAGGAGATGATCAGAGACTGCGGACATGCTACAGGAGATGATCAGAGACTGCGGACATGCTACAGGAGATGATCAGAGACTGCGGACATGCTACAGGAGATGATCAGAGACTGCGGACATGCTACAGGAGATGGTCAGAGACTGCGGACATGCTACAGGAGATGATCAGAGACTGCGGACATGCTACAGGAGATGATCAGAGACTGCGGACATGCTACAGGAGATGGTCAGAGACTGCGGACATGCTACAGGAGATGGTCAGAGACTGCGGACATGCTACAGGAGATGGTCAGAGACTGCGGACATGCTACAGGAGATGGTCAGAGACTGCGGACATGCTACAGGAGATGGTCAGAGACTGCGGACATGCTACAGGAGATGATCAGAGACTGCGGACATGCTACAGGAGATGATCAGAGACTGCGGACATGCTACAGGAGATGGTCAGAGACTGCGGACATGCTACAGGAGATGGTCAGAGACTGCGGACATGGTACAGGAGATGGTCACAGACTGGGGACATGGCACAGGAGATGGTCACAGACTGGGGACATGGCACAGGAGATGGTCACAGACTGGGGACATGGCACAGGAGATGGTCACAGACTGGGGACATGGCACAGGAGATGGTCACAGACTGCGGACATGGTACAGGAGATGGTCACAGTTCCATATATCATCTAATTCGATAATAAGTGCCCAAAAATAAGAACACCACCACAGTTCATGTGCCACAAGTAAAGGTAAGTCTTCCACGGTATCAGAAGTCTTCCTTTATGGACTGCCACCAAAGAGTATAACCCACGTGCCCTCCTGATGTGGTGGATGGCTTAAAATAACCAAGGTGGTCAAAAGCACTATAATCACATAAGCAACAGATCAGCATCACCCAGGCCACCTCTCCATGTTACGCAGCTCTTGCATAAAAAAGCTCAAAGAAATATATTCAAAGAAGATCCAATAGCGTAATATTGGCAGTGACCGTTTAATAAAAGAATAATGTAAATGTGTGTAAATGTGAGTAATGCTCACAATGCGCAGAGACACAGACAAGTGTCTATTCTCAGCACGCATACACACTGTGCAGATCTGTCAGCTCAGCAAGATTATGCCTGGCCCCTCCCAGCATGATGTTGTCACACTGGTCCGCCCACCTCACGTGTATCGTCCCAGGTGGGAGGGACCTATGTGTCTTCTTGCTAGATTTAGGATCCTCAGCTCTCCCAGGACCAGGATTAAATCAAAAGGTCTGTGACATCATACTCACTGAAGTAAGCCAAGTTGTAGGATAATGTGAAAAAAGAAAACTAAAGCGCTTATGTGGATTCTCTATAAAATAACAAAACACCAGAAAAAAACAAAACACCAGAAAAAAATGTGTGAGCTGCAACCAACCAATTAGTGCTGTGACACCGTTGCTACAAACCAATATAAAATATGTTGGTTCGCTTATCAAACTCTCCCCATCTGTTGGAGTGGTGCTTGTATGCAAAATCCTAAACCATAAAAAATACCCTGACATCACGATCAGTAAAGTGACGGCAAAAATTGCGTACGAGGACCAGAGTTCGTCACGCTACTGGACCCATCCATTGATCGCGCAGTGCATGTCAGTAGGATATTTTACCAACATGTATGTACAGCTGCGTATCTACCCTGATAATTTTTTTAATTTTGTCCATTACCTTATTTGACATTCTACTAGAAAAAGTTCGGCCCAGTCTGACACGCTTGGACACGAACATGAGGAAGAGTGTGCCACCAGAGGAACAACTGTTGGTGACTATCAAATTTCATGAAACTATGTTTGATCACGTCGGTGGTCAGGCTCAATGGTGGGGTCATCTTTTTCATATCTAACAACATATGGGTCAAATTACAATTATACTTTGTAAAACAACATTGCTAGTGGTGTATTGGATTGGATCAAGGGCTATATATGGTCTATGAATCATTGCAAGTAATTACCAGTTTTTTAAAAAAAAAATTTATGTTTTCTCATCGTTTTCCATCATTTTTTTAGTGTTTTAATGTCCAAAAAATTGGGTTCCTTTAACCACTTCAATACCCGCCCATAGTCATATGACGTCCACAGATGGGATCTCCCATCCTGGGTGGGCGTCATATGACGCCCTGGGATTCCCGGCCGCCTAGGGGGCGCGCGCGCGCCACCGGGAGCGCGCGCGCGCCGCGTTCCTCGGGACCCGGTGCGTGTGCCCGGCGGCCGCGATGTCCGCCGGGCACCCGTGATTGCCGGTTAACCGGACCGGCATGTGGATCTGTGTGTGTAAACACACAGATCCACAGCCTGTCAGCTCTGACGAGAGCGGTCTGTGTTCCCAGAACGGAGGAACACTGATCGGTCTCCTCCCCTTGTACGTCCCCTCCCCCTACAGTTAGTAATCACTCCCTAGGAAACATATTAACCCCTCCCCGCCCCCTAGTGGTTAACCCCTTCACTGCCTGTCACATTTACACAGTAATCAATGCAATTTTATAGCATTGATCGCTGTATAAATGTGAATGGTCCCAAAAATGTGTCAAATGTGTCCGATGTGTCCGCCATAATGTCGCAGTCACGAAAAAAAATCGCGATCGGCGCTAAAAAAATAAATAAATATATTTTTTTTAAAAACGCCATAAATCTATCCCGTATTTTGTAGACGCTATAACTTTTGCGCAAACCAATTAATATACGCTTATTGCAATTTTTTTTACCAAAAATATGTAGAAGAATACGTATCGGCCGAAACTGAGGAAAAAATTTGTTTTTTTTAAAAAAAATTGGGATATTTATTATAGCAAAAAGTAAAAAATATTGTGTTTTTTTCAAAATTGTCGCTTTTCTTTTGTTTATAGCGCAAAAAATAAAAACCGCAGAGGCGATCAAATACCACCAAAAGAAAGCTCTATTTGTGGGGAAAAAAGGACGTCAATTTTTTTTGGGTACAACGTTGCACGACCGCGCAATTGACGTTTAAAGTGCAACAGTGCTGAAAACTAAAAATTGGCCTGGGAAGGAAGGGTGTGAAATTGCCCTGTATTGAACCGGTTAAAAACGCTTATAAACGAAAACGCGACTAAATGTCGGTAGCCGCATTTGGCGTCTGAAACGTGGAAATCTTCAGCGTCTGAAATAATTTTTTTGCCTTCAAAGAAAGGCTGTTAAACGCAACTGCCTAAAAATGACTGTAAACAAAATTGTGTACATGGTCACATAAGATAACATTGAATGAGTTCAGGGGCAGTTGAAAAAAGCGTCCAACTGCCTCTGAACTTGCGTTTAGCAGCAGCAGTGTACATGGGGCCTAACAGTGTTTTTTTAAGGGGCGGGGGTATAAAAGTTAAGTGACCTTGCATCTTTATGCAATTATTTTTCATGTCTAAAGCCCCGTACACATGATCGGATTTTCCAACGGGAAATGTTGGATGTGAGGTTGTTGGCGGTAAATCCGACCGTGTGTATGCTCCATCGGACAATTGCTGTGCGTCTTTGGCTCCATTTCAGGGCCGAATTCAGGCATAGAATCGGCCCTGATTCATCCCTGAAACGGGGAACAGGGACGCACAGCGCTCCTGTGCGATCCGCAGCCCGATATAGTGTAAACCCGGGCTCAAAGGCTTTTTTTTTCTAGTGATATCAAAAATAATATAATTATGTTTTGTTTTTTGTTTTTTTAATTTGTGCAAGTTACCACAACACCATTATCCTGTAGTTTTTAAGAAAAGAACAAAGATACAACTATGTTGGTGTCCCTTGTCAATTTTACATTGTATTTTTTAAAATGTAACTGTCTACTCCCAAACTGTCATTTGAAGTAAAACACATAGCCAAGTATTATTCTCCACAGTTTTTTTATTGTGCATTAAAAAAAATAAAATTAGACATGCTATCTGCCAATATAACTTAACCAAAAAGTGCATTCTAAGCATCCAGAAATGTAGAAAATATACCAAATCAAATCATTATTCAACCAAAAAAATAATGTCAAAGCAATAATTCCAAGGCCAATAATAAATAACATGTTATCTCCTTGGATTCCGCAACATGGCTGGTTGACGAACGGCCGTTCAGAAACAAACTGAAAAGTACAAATCACTCACCAAACTTCTACTAACACGAACTTAGCAGAAGGAGCCCAAAGTGTGGCGCTAAAGAGCTGAAAAACCTTGTAGTACATCTAGTACATCATTATGTTCATAATTGTTGGCCAACATTTGTGTGACTATGTGTATGCAAGACAAGTTTCGAACAAAATTCCACGGTTTTGTTGTCGGAAAGTCCGATCGTGTGTAGGAGGCATAACAGTTGATTATTATGAACAAAAGATATTATGCAAGAAAACAACAATTTCAACATGGCAGATGTATGGACAACATGCCTATTTAGGATAAATAAGTATTCTTTAAAGTTTGAATTAGAACACATTAAGTTAGTCAATGAAATGGCATCATATATATTGTATGTAGCGCTGGTAGATTTCTAATCTACTGCTTATAGGTAAATTTAATGGATCATCTGTGCTATACATTGTTCAGGTTTAATCTAAGGTTAGTTTAGCCTCTGTTCCAGCTTGGCTGTGTTGCGTGCAGTTCCACATTGCGCCTGTGGGTGTCGTTGTCATCGTGGGTCAATGTTGGAAAAGCAACAAGCTGAAGTGTATGAGTGCTCTTCTGTCTTGAGATAACTCGGCGGAGGTGGTCCTCCGAGTTGCATTCTGGGAGAGGGTATTTATGGGGCAGACGCCATATTTCGGAGAGCTTTTTGCCTCGTGGCCCTCCTGGCCTAGAGGTATGTGTCAGTGAGTGCTATCTCGTAGCCCTCCGGCTTGGAGGGTTACGCCACTGCAGCCGGGCGGGTAGGCCCAGAAGTCTGTCTGGGGCCTGCTACTGCTGGGATGGTCCTGTGCTGTCTGTCCTGCGGGAAGAAGCCGGACAATTGAGAAGAATCCAGGGGAGGACCCGTCTTGGAAGGGACCATGCCGAGCGCTGGTCTGGAGAGGGGCCTGGTGACTCAATTGGAGGACGCATCCTAGATTGCCCTACCACACAAGTACTGCCGGGTCGGCTTAAAGGTTCTGGTATTGTGTTTGCTGTTCATCGAAAACTACTACATCCTGTGGCAGAGGATCGTACGAGTTTGTCCCACCAAAGCCTGTGGCAGAGACTTTTTGTTTGTGCTGCGTTCCGACTGCTAGGTCAGTGAGAGAAACTTTTCCTGGCGGGCAAAGATTTAATCCTAAGCTGAGGATACATTCATCCGAAAGATTTAAATTCCTTGACGCTACGCCAAAAAAAGGTATTTGAACACCCCTGCAACTCTCCTTCTACCTCTTTCCTGCTGCATCTTCCAGTTATCCCCATTAAAGCATTGAAAAAGTACTTAAGTGACTGGTGCCTACATTGCCTCGCAGTAAGCTCAACGGAGACCCCTAGACCCGGTGTTGGTGAAATTACAGGTAACAAGGTGACGGTAACAACCCGCTTTAAATCAGCAGCTCCACCGTGAGTTAGTGCTACATGTAGCTTTCTGGCCTGTATTAAAGCCCCATTTCCCTCCGCCACCCACTGCTGTTCCTGGGTTCTCCTGTCCTATCAGGGAGCCCGGGATAGCTGCAAGTGGTCATGGTCAGGCCAGCTGCAGACAGTGGACAGGGAGGAACATTCATTCCTCCACTTACTCTGTGACAAATGTGTATTGCGTCACTTCCGGTTTCAGTGCTTTGTTTAAAAGCCGGTACCGGTCAGTGAGCCAGCCGAACAAACCAATCTCAGTTTGATTGGCTGTTTTGAAGGGCAGAAGAGAGATCAAGGGTCTAAAAGACCCCAGATCTCTCCATAAAGAGGACTTGTCACTGCCCCAGCTATTACAAGGGATGTTGTTTAGCCCTTGTGATAGCAATAAAGTTAAATTAAAAAATTAAAGTGTAAAAAAAAAAGTAACATAAATGATTTAAAAAACATTTAAATCACCCCCGTCCCCCTTTAACATGTATGTAAGAAATGTGAAAAGTGGTCTGGGCAGCAAATGATTCCACTTTCCTTCTCAGTGCTGTACAAGAAGAATTAAGAATAAAGAATTTGACTGTTTGCTCTCAGCTACAGTTCTCTTTTATACACTGGTAAATCAAAGTCATAGACAGGAACGAGCTTTGTTTAAATCATGCGCAGAGCAATGATAGAGTGCAGTACAGGATAGCAGCCAATTGGAAATTCTTATATAAATCAAGTTATCTTTTTGGTTGCTTCAGGTTACTACACTTTGCACAGCCGGGGCATGACTTTTTGCACTGCATGTTCTGAAAGCCAAACGTTGAACGCAGCGCTGTTATTGCACCCAGAGACATCTAGATGGCACTGTGTACCTAACAAGTGATCATGCTGCATAGCCAGTACTACGGTCATAGGCACATTATAGTTCCAGTTAGTGATAATTGTAATGCATGTAACAAATGGGTGAAATGTGCCAGAAATGCAAAAAAAAGTACACTGCACCTAAAACACACTACATCTCTCACACAGAGATGTGACTGTAGCCTTAGGGCTCATTTACACCATAAGCAGTCAAACAAGTTTTTAAACTCAGAACGAATACATCTTTAAGAAAAATTAATGCATTTCAACAAGCCCAGTTTACACTATTGTGGTGCATATAAAAAAGGACAACATACTGCATTTTTTCTCACTGGAAAGCACTGCAAGCTCATTTCAATGCAAAAAATGCAAAAAAACACACCGCAAAAGTCCCACAATTGCATTACAATCACATGTAAACTCGCATATGGAACCACATACTAAACACGGTGTAAACTATCCCTTAGGTGGCTGCTGCTCCTAATCACTGATCACTAATGGTTAGTACTGTCATGTATGGGAGCTTGCTTAGCTGTGTGCAAGTTATGACTTTCAGAGATTTGAAACCTACGTAGTGATTTTTTGGGACTCTGGTGGTAGGTTTATGGCTGTCCCGGCCGGGAGGGTAGGAGTTAATGACTTTCCTTGTTCTTTGGTTTTTTTGATGGGTTCCTTTCTGGGTCTGGGCAACTATACCTGTGATATACAGTATTTAAATATGGGACAGTGGTCCAGTGCGAGGAGCCCCCGAGAAGCCTGCAATAGGTATGGAGAGCTTGCTCGCTTGCAAGTGTAGAGCCAGAGTGGTCTGTAGGGCTGCCACCTGTACGGTATTGAGCCGGACAGTCCGGGTTTTGACACTTATGCCCAGGTTTCAGTCCATGTGAAACCCGGATTGAACATAACTCCAGTCCCAGCCGTCAGGTAAATCTGTTCGGGGGATGAAGCCAGTGCTGGTCAGTGAGGACTCCTGTCGGCTACATAGCACTTGTCTGTAGTCTCTGCCTCCCCCGCCTGGCGCCCCCCCCCCCCAGCCTCAGTGATCTCCTTTGAAGTCATTGGTTGCTAAGACTACATGTGTCCTAGCAAACTCAGGGAGATGCTTCCTGTTTACAATAGTATTAATAAGCCGGCCATGGCGTCTTCAACGGCATGATGCCCGGTTACATGACCTGATTCTCGTATTTCCAGCTAACTGCTGGAACGCATAGAGGGGAGGAAGACTCCGCCCTCAGAGCCAACCCTCCTTTTGAAACCGTTACTGAGAAACATACTCAGCCACAAAATACCCTCATGTGACCCACTCTAAGGGATGGTACCAGAGCCTTTGCAGAAAAAAACTGGCAAACGGGTACAATACAAGACCACCAGCAGGCCCACTGATTAAAAGGTTAATGTAAAATGCTGATAAAAGTTACTGTAAATTACCAAACAATATAAATCGGTAATAACCATATGAAAATGCAAACTATAAAAATCATCGCTGAGTTTAAAAAGACGACATTTCTGCAGCCACCTTTAACAATGTTAAAGAAGTGTAATCACCATTTGATCATGTGACAAATATAACACCAAGGGAGAACAAAAACATTTTCATTAGTTTTAAATTTCTTTTAAAGAAGACCAATATATCTTATTGAGCCCCGTAGGTACCCCCACCCGGGTTTCATAAACCCAGAAGGACTCTCGGCGGCTCAATTGTCGAATATAGTTCCCCCCCTCCAGTGTGAGGTCACTTTCTCGACCCCCCAAAATTTTAATTTGGTGGGGGTGCGACCGTGAAACAATTTAAAATGTTTGGAGACATTATGTGTGACGCGACCTTTTTTAATATCTGTAATGTGTTCTCCAATTCTAATATGTAGAGGTCTGGATGTTCTCCCTACATATTGGAGGCCACATTTACACTCCATAATGTACACTACCCCTGATGTAGAACATGTGATGAAATCTTTGATTTGATAGACCTTCTTTGTTGCCGTGGCCACAAATTCTTTTTGTTTTTTGGCATTGCCCTTAGCCTGTTTACATGGTGGACAATGTCCACAGGCATAGAAGCCTGTCAGTACATTACATATCCTATTCTCGAATGGGACAGGTGGGTCCCAGGGGCCAATTTATCCCTTAAGGATGGTGCCTTCTTATAAATAAACTAGGGATGTTCTGAAAGTACTGGACCAAGTACTCTGTCTTGTTTGAGGATGGGCCAATATTTTCAAACAATCCTTTCAAATTTTTTATATTGGACATTGAAATCCAAGATCATTTTAATATTCCCAAATACATCCTGTTTAGCCTAAGGACTATTGGACACCAGTGTCGTTCTATCCAACGCCCGGACATTCTCAATATCTCTATCGATACCAGATTTGTCATACCCCTTTTGTAAAAAGCGGGCTGACAAAACCTTTGATTGTACAAGGTAATCACTTTCATGTGTGCAATTACGCCTAATGCGTACAAATTGTCCCTTCGGAATGTTGCACAACTACTGGGTGTGGTGGCAACTTCCTAGGAGAATGGACGCATTGCGATCAGTAGGTTTAAAGTGATTCATCAGCTTTAACTGATTGCCCTCCATAGAGATGTCCAAATCAAGAAAAACTATCCGATCATTGCTCACATTCCAGGATAGGACAATATTTCTATTGTTCCTGTCTAATTTCTGCATGAATAGATCAAGAATTGATCTGTCACCTTTCCAGATCATGATGATGTCGTCTATGTACCTCTGGTAACAGACGAGTTCTGGGGGTGTGTTTTTAAAGATGACATCTTCCTCCCAGTGTGCCATGAATAAGTTGGCAACACTGGGAGCAAAATGAGCCCCCATCGCTACACCCCTAGTTTGAAGGTAAAACTGTCTGTTATACCAAAAGTAATTTTTGGATAAACAGAACTTCAAACAGTCTAAGATAAAATTCTTATGTCTTCTAGTCAAGTCTGATGTTCTGAATGCCCACTGTACAGAGGTCAAGGCATCCTCATGACTGATGATTGTGTATAAAGAGCTTACATCCGCCGTTATCAAAAAACAGGGAGACGAAAGGGGAAGAGATTCGAGGATCTGAATAATATGTTTAGTGTCCTTTAAAAAGGAACGAGTTCTCGTGACCATAGTTTGAAGGAAAAAGTCGATATACTGGCCCAGTCTCGACGAGACTGAGTCGATCCCATTGACTATTGGCCGGCCTGGTGGATTAATACTGTTCTTGTGGATTCTTGGCAAAAAGTATATTATTGGAGTACGGCAAAATGATGGATCAAGATATAATGCTTCTTTAGTATTAAGAACTCCTATATGTTTCCCTCTTTCTATAAGTGAATGCAACTCCTCTTTGAACTGAAACATAGGGTCCTTGGTGAGCATTACATACGTATTATAGTCACTAAGCATGTTCTCCATTTCCTTGTTGTAATATGCTTTGCTAAGAACAACCAGGCCTCCGCCTTTGTCCAATGGACGTATCACTAAATCTTTCTCGCTCCGTCAATGATTTTATACCCTTTTTGATGTGTGCTGGATCATTCACCTTCTGGATCTTAAGTGATTCAAGATCTTTACTAACCATGTTTTTAAAAACATCAACATGTTTTGTATCGAGGTTAGGGGGATTAAAAACAGATTTGTTACGATGGGTGGAGTGTATTGGATTCAGTTCGAGTTGTAGTGCTAGAAAGATAGTATTTCTTAATGTTTAAATTCTTGATAAATTTTTGCAGGCTAATGTAGGTCTGAAATTTATTTAAATTACAGGTAGGAGCATATTTAAGACCTCTATCTAAAACCTTAATTTCGTCCTCATTCAGGGACGAACCACTAAGGTTGTAGATGCCCGCTCCTAATGGGGTTTGACTCTTTTGAGTTCGCCTGCCTCCTCTCCTTCCTCTCTGATTTTTCTTTTTCTTAATGATCCGTTGTCTGTATTGGCAGGGGGGGGCTACATCCAATCCCCCTCCTCGGTTGGGTGGGATAAATGGAGTCCCCCTCCCTGTCCCCCTTGAGGTCCTGTAAAAATCCACTCCCCTTCGGGGTCCAGAATTTTGCAATGGTGCAAAGCGATTCTGAATGGGTATTGGATTCCCATGTTGTTGGGAGACCCTACCTCTATTATAATGGATATTGTTAGGTTTAGGTACATTCTGGGATTCATTCAAATGATAACCAGAACATAAGCCTCCACTGTTATAGGCCCCATTCGGATCCCCGCCTGGGTAGTGGTCGTCATGATAATAATTGGGACCCTTATGTGATTCATTATGCGTATATGGGGGATTCCATGGGTATTGTCTATACAGGGACTCACAAGAATCTCCCTTTCGGCCCCGACCTTTTTTATTTTTGCCTCTCTTGTTGTATGCGATCTTATAATTGATTACTATTAGGGGTGTCCCAACATTAGTATAATCAAAATGGGCATGTATTGGAAAGTTCTAAGGTGGAAGGGCCCGGATGTGGTTGGACCACAGTTACATCCACAGGTTTTGTTTGCCATTTGTACACATTCCCTTTCCCAAAGTCCTCTAAATCTCTGATGTATTTTTTCTTCTTTTTATTTTGTGTCTCAAAATCCCATTTAACAAGCTTGTTTTTTAACTCAGCCGATAATCTAAGAAATTCCTCCGATTCCTTATGAGACTCAATAGAACTCTTGAGATCTATAATCTGAGTTTCTAGCTGGGTCATCTTTCGTCGTTTCCGTGACAACAAAAAATCAACTAATTCCAGGCCTTTACCGGTAAAAAAATCCCCCCATTCCTTCATGGAATCATCATCCATAAGGCCGTTGTTGGGAGGTACTTCCCACCTAAGATGCCTAGGGATCAGTTTTGCAGTCAAATATTGTTCAAATGAGACAATGTCCCACCATGTTTTGACTTTTTTCTCAAATAAGTGTCCTAATTTCCTAAAACCTAGGGCCAATTCATTTCTTCTCCAGAATTTTGATTTTTTGAAAAAAGCTCTCCCAATTTAATCTCTCTTTTTTCTAGATATTGAAATATCTCCATTGTAGATGCTGCTAGGCTGTGATATATTGTAAAAATCAGTATAGAAAATAGGGATACAGTCAGCGCAAAAACATTAACCTATCAAAAATTGCAAGCAGCTGTACACTTTACAAGGTAAATATATAAACCCTTTGCAAGTACAAAAATAAAATAAAATGACAGTGGAGCGCTAAAGTAACAACTAGCGGACTAAAAACGATTTATACATAGCATAAATGCATGAAAAGTCCCCTATTTTAAAGAGAAGAAATGGAAAATGTTGAGTTGATAGAAAGGATTCTCCTCTGCGGTGATGAGGGTGCTTCATACAGGTTCAAAAAGTGAAACTCAATCCTTGATACCACCACCTGCTAGCCAAACTGCTCACCTTGGACTTTGGACCCCTGAACTAACATTTGGGTCAATAGTATAGGTGCAATGAAAAATCTGGACTGCCGCACTCCGGATTGGAATAATAAAGGTAAAATCTTCTTTATTGAAAAAATAACATAATTTAAAATCCGTACATTGCTCTGTTGAAATGATACAGCATAACCACTGACGCGTTTCACGCTCCCATAGAGCGCTTACTCATAGCTGGTTTGTACAAACAATGAAGGCCACTTATATACACATTATACGTCTCACACATGACCCCATATTGATTGTATAACTCTGAACAGCTGATGCTTGGATTGTGTGGGATCTTAACATGGAGTTAATTGGGTGTGTGTGTTTTATGGTGGAATGTTTATTAAAGACGTGAATGTGCAGACAAAGTGTTCCTATAGACAATCCATAAATAAAAAGTTTATATTGCTTTAAAAATCTTTTGAAGAAGGAAAGTTGGGGAAGTGTAGAGTTTCCCTTCTTTTCACGGGACTCAGATAGGTGCTAAAACTAACGTATATACGTATAGACGTGTAAACCATTATATAAATGGATACAGGTATGTGTGAGCTGTATAGCCTGGTAGCCAAGGTGTTATAAAGATTATTGTAGAAAATGCTGTGAAAAACCACTGTGTTTTTTAAACGACAAGATCTTGCATGTGAAGATCTGTGACAGTGTTTACGTGACTTTCAGATTTCATAGTCTTATGTGAAATCTATCAAATTTGAAATGTGAACATGGTGTATATATATATGGTGTATGGGTGCTTTTTTAATGACTTGAAATCTACAAAAAAAGGAGTGTTTTTATAAATGCATGTATGTGTGCATTATATGTCCGTGAATCTAAAAAAGTGGAAATGCGAAATAAAGTAAAAAACAACATGAACCGTGAAAAGTGCATGTGTATGTATATATATCTACCATCGTGAACGTATATATAGAATATATATTGTAGAATGAAATATAGTGAAAACTAGACCATATTATCTGTGTCTTAACTGAAAAGCACAATCAATAAATGGTCTATGTGTGAGTATATATTTCCCATACAATCTTATACATATGTACCTGTTGAGCTTATAAAACATGAACAGGGAGTGAACGATAATAAAACATATCATATTCTAATAGTTCCGTGGCTCAAACTCACAAAAGTATACCTTTAAAAGCATATGTATATCAACCTGGTGATATTCATTTTGGTTAGACAATAAGATAACCGTTTGCTAAACGTATCGTTTTGAAGCAATCTCATCTCTTGATGTACCATCTTCATATGTATGAGCAGAACTATATGAGGTAAAGAAGAAGAAAAATGTCACGTCTAAATGTGTCATCGTCACCCTTCTCCACTTTGAAGTATGGTGTTGAAATACATGTGTTTCTAAGTGAATGCCAATTCAAGTGTATGAGTGACTAGATGGACATGTAGACGGTGTACCTCTTTATTTGCTACAACCCCCAGTATAGGATAGTGTGTATAGAGAGACCCTATAAAAGTAAAGATGGACATGTGCGTTCAAAATTATGAGGGCTATTCCTATAAAACTGGTGTTGTAGCTTACTTACAGCTACCATTGAGGGATGGTGTCTGCTTGGAGATGAAGAATGAGTAAATAAATAAACCGACAAAACAAAGGTCGGGGAATACAACCCACAGTGTCCTCTCGGTATGAGTGTATCGATATGTCTCCTATCGCCCGTCCATATAAAAAGAATATGTGAACACAAGAACCTCATCAAGGTTCTGTTTTGAGAAAGAGGAGAAGGAATATTTAGGCCAGACTATACGAGACCAAGCTATTGGATTGTTGCAATTTAAGCTCCTATGCAATATTTTAATCGGGGTGAGTATGTAAGTGGATGGTTAAAAGGAGAGATGGAGAGGGGAGAGGTACAGATATATTGCTGGACATGTCTTTCAGAAATATTATTCATAAAAGTGTGAAACGTCCCACTCAAAGTTTAACCCCCGTGGGATTCTGGTGTCTAATGAGAATATCCAAAGGACTTCTCGTTTGCACAATATCTGGAATCTATCTCCTCCCCTCACTGGTGTCGTGATTTTCTCAATCCCTTGGATGACTAAACTGGAGGTGTTTTTGTGGTGTGTGAAAATCCAGTGTTTTGATACATTTGTTAAAATATCTTTCTCAATATTATACAGGTGATCATGTAGCCTATCCCTGAGACGTCGTGTTGTGCGTCCAACATATTGTACCTGGCAACTGGTGCATGTAATAACATACACTACAAATTTGGTATTGCAGTTTATAAAAACGGGGATCAAAAATTCTTTTTGGCTGCTGCATGATCTTATGTATTGGCCAGTTTTAATATACCCGCAATAATTGCAAGTTTTTATTCCACATTTAAAATTGCCTGTGAAATTAAGCCAATTTGGTTTAGTACGTTTGGTTGTAAATAGGCTAGGGGACAGTGAGCGTCCCAGCGTGGGTGCTTTGCGAGAAACAACTTTAATCCCTTTAGAGAGGATGTTGTTATATATTGGGTCATTGTACAGTACCGGAAGATGTTTCACAATAATTTTCTTTATTATGTTAAATTCTGTACTGTATGGGGTGGAAAAGACCGGAGTCCTAGGAGATGTTTCTCTTTTATGTAGGGTTTTTCTATGTGGTTTCTTGTTTAGAAGCGTGGACCTTGGGATAGATTTTACTGTGTTGAGTGCTTTTAGTATGGATGTATCTTTGTAACCTCGAGCTTTAAACCTATGTGCCATTTTTTTCGGCCTCTGCTTCAAAAACTTCAGGGGAACTACATAGACGCTTCAACCTCAAGAACTGGCTATATGGTATACCTGTGATTGTGTGTTTAGGGTGTGCAGAGTCAGCTCTGAGTAGAGTGTTGCCACTGAGAGGTTTTCTATACAAACTGAATTGGATGGTGTCTCCAGACCCTGCCAGTTTCACATCCAAAAAGTCTATGGAACTGACCTGCAAATTTCCAGTGAACTTCAAATTAAGTGGATTGTCATTAAAGTATGTAAGCCATCTGTCCAAATCTGCTTCTCCATCTGATGTAATAAACAATAAGTCGTCTATAAAGCGACAGAAAAAGACGGTGTCTTTACGGCGGGGACTATCTGGTCCAAAGATGCGGGACCTCTCCCACCAGCCCATATATATATTGGCCAGTGAGGGGGAAAACTTGGCTCCCATAGAGGCCCCGCATTTCTGTAAAAAATAGTCCCCGTCAAACATGAAAAAATTGTGTGTTAAAAGGTACTCTAGAGCTTGCACAATGAACTCCTGAAGTATCAGGGAAACTTTACCCGTTTTTCTGAGAAAGTAAGTAACTGCCTGGATGCCCAGATGGTGTGGGATGCTAGAGTATAAACTCGTTACATCACAGCTGATCCATCTAAAATTGTTTTCCCATTTGATGTTTTGGAGTTTATTCAACAAATCATTTGTATCTTTTATGTAACCAGGGAGGCTGGTGGCTATTGGTTGTAGGTGGGAGTCAACCCACTCCCCCAAGCGTTCATTTAAAGAGCCTATACCAGCCACTATAGGTTGTCCTGTAAGGGGATTTAACCCCTTGTGAATCTTTGGTAAGTGATGGAACACTGGTGTTATGGGGTTTTCTGGAATGAGAAATTCTTTCTCCCTAGGAGTAAATATGCCGACTTGTATAGCTCTATCTATGAGTGTAGAGAGTTTGTTTTTGAATGAAATGGTGGGGTTGGAAGGCAGTCTCTGGTATGTATGTTCATCAGTCAATTGGCGTAAAGCTTCACATTTATAAGTTTCTACATCTAAGACTGCTACCATACCTCCCTTGTCTGCATTCCTAATGACTATCTGATCATCCTTGGAGAGTCGGTTGAGCGCCTGTCTCTCCCTTATGGTCAGATTGTCCTGTGCGAACCTGTTTTTATTACAACTGTGAGCCAGGTGTACCAAGTCTCCCTCTACCATTTTTTAGAATGTGTCAAGATCTTTGCCTCTGGCTGCCACCGGATAAAAATAAAAATAACATTTGGGTCAAACAGGCATTCACCACTTGGTGTGGCTATAAATGGAATCTTGGGTAGGTAGACAAGCACACCCCTTGAGAAACCGCACTCAATTGCTTTAAATTCTCATCCGTGATAACATGAAATATAAAGGATAATATAGTGCACACTGTATGGCTAAAAAACTTCCTTTTATTAAAAGACAGGTACTCACATATGAAGCACTAAACCCTAGTGCTGGGATCAATGGTGTAATGTAACATCAAGATGTGACATCGGTGGATCAGGTGGCTGCAGTGACGTCTTAGGGTACTCACGCACGCGTATCGTCACTATCGGGAGTTCCTCAGCGGTAGTGGAGTCCCATACATCTGATTGCTATATATATACAGTGCCTTGCGAAAGTACAGTGGCTTGCAAAAGTATTCGGCCCCCTTGAACTTTTCAACCTTTTGCCACATTTCAGGCTTCAAACATAAAGATATAAAATTTTTATTTTTTGTGAAGAATCACCAACAAGTGGGACACAATTGTGAAGTGGAACGAAATCTTTTGGATTTTTGAAACTTTTTTAACTAATAAAAAAATGAAAAGTGGGGCGTGCAAAATTATTCGGCCCCCTTGCATTAATACTTTGTAGAGCCACCTTTTGCTGCGATTACAGCTGCAAGTCGCTTGGGGTATGTCTCTATCAGTTTTGCACATCGAGAGACTGAAATTCTTGCCCATTCTTCCTTGCAAAACAGCTCGAGCTCAGTGAGGTTGGATGGAGAGCGTTTGTGAACAGCAGTTTTCAGCTCTTTCCACAGATTCTCGATTGGATTCAGGTCTGGACTTTGACTTGGCCATTCTAACACCTGGATACGTTTATTTCTGAACCATTCCTTTGTAGATTTTGCTGTATGTTTGGGATCATTGTCTTGTTGGAAGATAAATCTCCGTCCCAGTTTCAGGTCTTTTGCAGACTCCAACAGGTTTTCATCCAGAATGGTCCTGTATTTGGCTGCATCCATCTTCCCCTCAATTTTAACCATATTCCCTGTCCCTGCTGAAGAAAAGCAGGCCCAAACCATGATGCTGCCACCACCATGTTTCACGGTGGGGATGGTGTGTTGAGTGTGATGAGCTGTGTTGCTTTTACGCCAAACATATCGTTTTGCATTGTGGCCAAAAAGTTCGATTTTGGTTTCATCGGACCAGAGCACCTTCTTCCACATGTTTGGTGTGTCTCCCAGGTGGCTTGTGGCAAACTTTAGACGAGACTTTTTATGGATATCTTTGAGAAATGGCTTTCTTCTTGCCACTCTTCCATAAAGGCCAGATTTGTGCAGTGTACGACTGATTGTTGTCCTATGGACAGACTCTCCCACCTCAGCTGTAGTTCTCTGCAGTTCATCCAGAGTGATCATGGGCCTCTTGGCTGCATCTCTGATCAGTCTTCTCCTTGTCTGAGCTGAAAGTTTAGAGGGACAGCCAGGTCTTGGTAGATTTGCAGTGGTCTGATACTCCTTCCATTTCAAAATGATCGCTTGCACAGTGCTCCTTGGGATGTTTAAAGCTTGGGAAATCTTTTTGTATCCAAATTCGGCTTTAAACTTCTCCACAACAGTATTACGGACCTGCCTGGTGTGTTCCTTGGTCTTCATGATGCTCTCTGCGCTTTCAACAGAACCCTGAGACTATCACAGAGCAGGTGCATTTATACAGAGACTTGATTACACACAGGTGGATTCTATTTATCACCATCAGTCATTTAGGACAACATTGGATCATTCAGAGATCCTCGCTGAACTTCTGGAGTGAGTTTTCTGCACTGAAAGTAAAGGGGCCGAATAATTTTGCACGCACCACTTTTCAGTTTTTTAATTGCTAAAAAAGTTTAAAATATCCAATAGATTTCGTTCCACTTCACAATTGTGTCCCACTTGTTGGTGATTCTTCACAAAAAATTTAAATTTTATATCTTTATGTTTGAAGCCTGAAATGTGGCAAAAGGTTGAAAAGTTCAATGGGGCCGAATACTTTTGCAAGGCACTGTATATGTATCTCTCTTCTAATGTGTAGCTTTCTTTCTTTGGGGATATGTGGCACTCTCCCTTCTTTGGTAACAATGATAAAACATACCAGATGCCAACAGTTTAACCTCAAATGTTCAAGTGAGGGGCTTGTTCACACCACAATGCACATGAAAATTAACAGTAAACAGTACACATGCGCGTTGACATGCATGTTTTATCTAACTTCTTTTTTTTTTAACTGTTTATTGTGGATATGACACATATACAGAATACACACAAACAGAATAATCAATTATTAGACATCAAAATATGTCGGCATGTACCTTGCAGTAATAAACAATCAGAATACAAAAAAATGTACAAACAAGCAAACAAGCTTCTGTCTCCTATATCTTCACCAACATTTTGATTACTGGAAGAGCAATGCAAACAAATAAGGCTGATACCTTAATTAATATATTAATACCCTTGACAACCCTGGATCTTTAGTTCTGAGTTCTTATAGGTGAGAGTGGATGTACTTCATCTCTCCAATATTTTCCAACGCATGAACAATTTCTATTACCGTGTAGCACCCTCTAGTGTGTGCTAGAAGTTAGTGCAGGTAAATTTACTGGCTCATGGTAAAAAGTAGTCTTTTGAATCTGTGTCAGGAGTTTACTAAAGTTCAGGGCTGGGTAACTCATCTTGGCAGCTCTCTGGTGCCTCCTCCTGGTCTAGAAGGTTGGAGAATCTTCTAGAACTAAAGGGTGGAGGTCAGGAGCTGCCTTAAATATTTATGCAGCCTTGGCCAATCCTCAGGGTACAGTAGGCTGGCAGGGGGCTGAGACCACTCCATAAATAGACATGGGCCATGCCAGCAGGGCAGTCAGGTGGAAGATGGAGATGCAGTGTTGAGGAGGCTGTCAGTGGCCCTCAGGGGCACCCCCTAGTCTTGGGGGGTGTCCTGCCTTGGGCTTGGGTACTGGAAGGAATCTGCTAAAACACACGGGAGGAAGTCTTTCCTGGAGGCACGGGAGCCCCCCGGGGGCACGCACAAGCCGCTTGTTCTGAAAGACGTCATATGACGTCCAGTCAGATCAAGTAAACCACTGCCTGGCCGTCGTTTTGCTATAGGCCAGGCGGGAAGTGGTAAACAAAAGTTTAAAACCTATATTCCGAGTCATCCTAGGCTACTGGAATGCATAGAAACTTTTGTGTAACAGAATACAAAAAGTAAAAACTAGACAGGGACTCATTGCTATAGATAAAAATAGTACAATGTATACCTCTGTGTAGCGAGATGCAAAAAGTAAAAACCTCCATCAGAGAACTCACTTCATATCAGATCCTCTCTTCCACATCAGATCCCCTTCTCCACAGCTGGGTAGCAGTGACCATAACATGATTTCAGTTAAAGTGCATGTAAAGCTTCTCTTATACTTACCTCCTCTGTGCAAGGGTTTTGCACAGAGTGGCCGATCCTCCTTTTCTGGGCTCCCCCTGCGGCCCTCCTGGCTCCTTCTCTTCTCGAGTGCCCCCACAGAAAGCCGCTTTCTATGGGGGCACTCATGTGGGCGCGCTCTCCAGAGTTCTGCTGCTGCATCTATTGACACAAACAGCAGGACTCGGTTCCGCCCCCGGCTCCCGTGTCACTGGATTTGATTGACAGCAGTGGGAGCCAATGGCTCCTGCTGCTATCAATCTATCCAATGGGGATCCGAGACAGCGGCTGGAGCTGCTGTGCTCATTTCAGTCACTGGAACGATCGGGCTCAGGTAAAAAAAGAGGGGGGGGGGGGGTCCTGGGGGGTGGGGGTGCTACAGCACAAAAGGTTTTTCACCTTAATGCATAGAATGCATTAGGGTGAAAAACTGTGAGGGTTTACAACCCCTTTAATGTTAGCTGTAAGCAACAAACACATAAGGGAAATATAAAAACACCTAACTTTAAGAGAGCAAATTTTCCAAGATTGAGGGCTGCTCACCAAGACTTATGCCCCGTACACACGGTCGGATTTTCCGACGGAAAATGTGTGATAGGACCTTGTTGTCGGAAATTCCGACCGTGTGTAGGCTCCATCACACATTTTCCATCGGATTTTCCGACACACAAAGTTTGAGAGCAGGATATAAAATTTTCCGACAACAAAATCCGTTGTCGGAAATTCCGATCGTGTGTACACAATTTCGACGGACAAAGTGCCACGCATGCTCAGAATAAATAAAGAGATGACAGCTATTGGCCACTGCCCCGTTTATAGTCCTGACGTACGTGTTTTACGTCACCGCGTTTAGAACGATCGGATTTTCCGACAACTTTGTGTGACCGTGTGTATGCAAGACAAGTTTGAGCCAACATCCGTCGGAAAAAATCCTAGGATTTTGTTGTCGGAATGTCCGAACAAAGTCCGACCGTGTGTACGGGGCATAAGACTGGGAGGGAATATTGGCATTGAACACAGAACAGAAATGGGAATTCTTCAAAGAGACTGTATGCAAACTCACTGCAAAGTATATTCCCATGGGCAATAAATTTAAAGGGCTTAAAATAAAGCTCACGGCCAAAGTTAAAAAAGCTATAAATAATAAGAAAAGAGCTTTAAAAAATGTGTATATGGTGTATACACTGCTCCTAAAGCGCCCCTGCCCATTGAAATCAATGGACAGCGCCGCCGAACCGCCGGCAAAGCGCCGCTGCGGACGGTTTAACTCTTTTTCGGCCACTAGCGGATGAATAGCGCCTCTAAAACGACGGTAAAGCGCCGTTAAAAATAGCGGCGCTTTACCGCCGACGCCCCCAGTGCCTCATTGTGAAAGCACTCTAAAAGAATTGAGCTAAATAATTTCAAAGCCATTGTTTCTCATTAATGACTGGAATAGTACCACTGGATTGGCATAGGGCCAATGTGGTGCCTTTTAAAAAAAAAAGGGATCAAAGTCTTTACCAAATAACTATAGACCTGTTATTTTACCTTTTATAGTCGGGAAGATACTGGAGAGTTTAATAAAAGACCACATAGATGCAGGGCCGGTGTTCTGCCGAATAAGTTCCGCTCGGCGGATAAGTTCCTCACTCTACTGCGCATGCGCAGTACGATCCGGCGGAAATAGCCGAAGCGGAACAGCTGAAAATCAGCTGTACACGGCGCCTGTAAGAGGGCCCCTCGCGGGCTCGCTTCGCTCGCCACGCTTCGGGCACGGCCTCGCTGCGCTCGGCACTTTTAGATTCCCCCTCTAGGTCTACATACTGCCCCCACTACATACTGCCCTCACTACATAATGCCCCCACTACTTACTGCCCTCACTACATACTGCCCCCACTACATACTGCCCTCACTACATAATGCCCCCACTACATACTGCCCTCACTACATACTGCTCTCACTACATTCTGCCCCCACTACATAGTGCCCTCACTACATTCTGCCCCCACTACATAGTGCCCCCACTACATACTGCCCCCACTACATACTGCCCTCACTACATACTGCCCTCACTACATACTACCCTCACTACATACTACCCTCACTACATACTACCCTCACTACATACTGCTCTCACTACATACTGCCCCCACTACATACTGCCCCCACTACATACTGCCCTCACTACATTCTGCCCCCACTACATACTGCCCTCACTACATACTGCTCTCACTACATACTGCCTCCACTACATAGTGCCCCCATTACATACTGCCCCCACTACATACTGCCCTCACTACATACTGCCCTCACTACATACTGTCCTCACTACATACTGCCCCCACTACATACTGCCCTCAGTACATACTACCCCCACTACATACTGCCCCTAATACATACTGCCCTCACTACATATTGCCCCCGCTACATACTGCCCCCAGTACATACTGCCCTCACTACGTATTGCCCCCACTACATACTGCCTTCAGTACATACTACCCCCACTAATGGAGTTAATATTGGCAAGAAGGTGAGAAAGTATCCCTGTACAAACATGGGCAGGGCAAGAGGGTGGAGCCAAGGGGCGGCAAAATGAGGTTTCGCCTAGGGTGTCAAAAGTCCTTGCACCAGCCCTGCATAGATTTCTTGCTGGAAAAAATATTTTAAGCAACAGACAGCATGGATTCATGAAAGACAGAAGTTGTCAAACAAACCTGATTCCTTTTTATGAGGAGGTAAGTAAAACCTTGGACAGAGGGGTGGCTGTGGACGTGGTATACTTGGATTTTGCAAAAGCGTTTGACACAGTTCCCCACACACGGCTAATATGTAAGGTCAAGTCTACAGGCTTGGAAAGATCCATTTGTAAATGGATAGAAAACTGGCTAAAAAAAATAATTCAGAGAGTAGTGGTTAATTATTATTACTCTGAATGGTCTAAGGTTATCAGTGGTGTACCCCAAGGTTCAGTGCTGGTACCCTTACTTTTTAATACCTTTATAAATGATATTGGGTCTGGGATTAAAAGTAACATTTCTGTCTTTGCAGATGACACTAATCGGATTTTCCGACGGGAAATGTTCGATGGGAGCTTGCTGTCGGAAATTCCAAACCCTGTGTAGACTCCATCGGACATTTTTCGGCGGAATTTCCGACAAACAAAATTTGAGATCAAAATTTGAGATCTGGATCTCAAATTTTCCGACAACAAAATCCGTTGTCGGAAATTCCGATCGTGTGTACACAATTTAGACGTACAAAATTTCACGCATGCTCGGAATCAAGCAGAAGAGCCGCACTGGCTATTGAACTTCATTTTTCTCGGCTCGTCGTACGTGTTGTATGTCACCGCGTTCTTGACAATCGGAATTTCCACCAAGATTTGTGTGACCGTGTATATGCAAGACAAGTTTGATCCAACATCCGAAGGAAAAAAAACAAGGATTTTGTTGTCGGAATGTGCGATCGTGTGTACAGGGCATTTGCTATGCAGTGGAATAACGTCCTTACAGGATGTCTCCAATTTACAAGCGATCTCAATGCACTGTCTAATTGGGCAACTATGTGGCGAATGAGGTTTAACCACTTCAATACCAGGCACTTAACCCCCTTCCTGCCCAAGCCAATTCTCAGCTTTCAGCGCTGTCACTTTTTAAATGACAATTGCGCGGTCATGCTACACTGTATCCAAACAGAATTTATCATTTTGTTCCAACAAATAGAGCTTTCTTTTGGTGGTATTTGGTCACCTCTGCGGTTTTTCAATTTTTTGCTAAACAAACTAAAAAAGGCCGAAAGTTTTGAAAAAAAAAAGTTTTTCTTTGTTTCTGTTATAAAATTTTGTAAAAGAGTAAGTTTTCTCCTTCACTGATGGGCAGTAATAAGCTGCACTGATGGGCACTGATAAGGCGGCACCGATGAGGAGGTACCAATGAGATGGCACTGATGAGGTGGCACTGATGATGGGCACTGATAGGCGGCACTGATAGGCAGCACTGATGGGTGGCACTGATATGCAGCACTGATGGGCATTGATAGGAGGCACTGATGGGCACTCATAGGTGGCACTGGTGGGCACTGATGGGCACTGAAAGGCTGCACTGATGGGTACTTAAGTGTGGCACTGATAGGCAGCACTGCTGAGCATTGATAGGCACACTGCTGGGTACTGATAGGCGGCACTGATGGCGTGCGCTGATAGATTGCACTGGTAGGCATCACTCGTTGCACTGGCAGTCATTTTTAATCAGCACTGATTGGCATCTGCCTGGGCACTGATTGGCATATCCCTGGTGGTCTAGGGTGACATACCTAGTGGTCCTGTGTGGTGGCCATCCCTGGTGGTCCTGGGCGGGCATTTGCGGGGGGGCTGCGCTAATAAACAATCAGTGCAGACCCCCCTGTCAGGAGAGCTGCCGATCGGCTCTCCTCTACTCACGTCTGTCAGACGCGAGTGAGGAAAAGCTCATAAATGGCTCTTCCTGTTTACATCGTGATCATCTGTGATTGGACATGGCTGATCACGTGGTAAAGAGTCTCTTTACTGAGATCGGTGATGCGGTGTGTCAGATTGACATGCCGCACCACGATCACCGTGCTGCACGCCCCCCAGGGTGCGTGATGGTGGCTTATCCTGCTGGACATCATATGACGCCCAGTCAGGATAACTGAACCACCGCCGGCCGTCATTTTGCTATAGGCCGGGCGGGAAGTGGTTAATGTTGATCAATGTAAAGTTATGCATTTGGGGGCTAAGAATATGCATGCATCATACATACTAGGGGGAGTACAACTGGGGGAATCCATAGTGGAGAAGGATCTGGGGCGTTTGCTAGATCATAAGCTTAACCTCTTACCCACTGGGCACTTAAACCCCCTTCCTAATCAGACCGATTTTCAGTTTTCGGTGCTCTCACATTTTGAATGACAATTACTCAGTCATGCAACACTGTACCTATATGAAATTTTTGGCCTTTTTTTCACACAAATAATGCTTTCTTTTGGTGGCATTTATTCACCGCTGGGTTTTTTTTTGTTGCGAGTGGAGAAGTATCTGGGGGTTTTGGTAGATCATAAGCTTAACCTCTCACCCACTGGGCATCCACTTAAGGACCGGCCACTGTATACATACGTCATTACTTTAAAGATAGCAGCTGCCACAACCGAGGTATCCATCTTTAGGGCCGGCGATTCTGTACACGATAATGGTGGTCTCTGCGGCGGGTTCGCCGCAAGATCACCGTTGTCGGCGGCGGGAGAGGTGCCACCCCCCTCCCGCCGCTCTCCCGCGCCCTCCGCCGCTTACCGGAGCCGTCGGTAGTGGCGGTCCTTTCTCTTCCTCAGTATAGAGACGAGTGAGGCTAAGATGGCACCCACCTGTCTCTATACCATAGGACGGCCGGAGCAACGTCCTTACGTCGGCTCCGCCCACTTCTCTTAAAGGCACTTTTTTTGTGTCATTTTTTTAAACGACTTTTATTTATTTTTTTTGCATTATAGTCTAAATATGAGATCTGAGGACTTTTTGACCCCAGATCTCATATTTAAGAGGACCTGTCATGCTTTTTTCTATTACAGGGGATGTTTACATTCCTTGTAGTAGGAATAAAAGTGATCCAATTTTTTTTTTTTAAACAGTGAAAAAATAAATAAAATAAAGTAAAATAAATAATAAAAATTTTTTTTTTTTCAAAGCGCCCTGTCCCGACGAGCTCGCGCGCAGAAGCGAACGCATACGTGAGTAGCGCCCGTATATGAAAACGGTGGTCAAAGAACACATGTGAGATATCGCCGCGACCGGTAGAGCGAGAGCAATAATTCTAGCCCTAGACCAACTCTGTAACGCAAAACATGCAACCTGTGGAATTTTTTAAACGCCGCCTATGGAGATTTTTAAGGGTAAAAGTTTGACGCTATTCCACGAGCGGGCGCAATTTTGAAGCGTGACATGTTGGGTATCAATTTACTTGGCGTAACATTATATTTCACAATATAAAAAAAATTGGGCTAACTTTACTGTTGTCTTATTTTTTTATTCAAGAAAGTGAATTTTTTCCAAAAAAAGTGCGCTTATAAGACCGCTGCGCAAATACGGTGCAAAAAAAAGTATTGCAATGACCGCCATTTTATTCTCTAGGGTGTTAGAAAAAAAAACAATATATAATGTTTGGGGGTTCGAAGTAATTTTCTAGCATAAAAAACTGTTTTAAACATGTAAACACCTAAAATCCAAAACGAGGCTAGTCCTTAAGTGGTTAAACCCCCTTTCTAACCAGACCAATTTTCAGCTTTCGGTGCTCTCACATTTGGAATGACAATTACTCAGTCATGCAACACTGTACCTACATGAAATTTTTGTCCTTTTTTTCACACAAATAATGCTTTCTTTTGGTGGTATTTAATCACCGCTGTTTTTTTTTTTTTGTTGCGCTATAAAAGAAAAAAGACGGAAAATTCTGTAAAAAAATGAATTTTTTTTGGTTTCTGTTATGAAATTTTGAAAATTAGTAATTTTTCTTCATAAATTTTGGCCAACATTTATACTGCTACATATCTTTGGTAAAAATAACCCAAATTGGTGTATATTATTTGGTTTTTGTGAAAGTTATAGAGTCCACAAGCTATGGTGCCTCTCTGAAAATTGATCACACCTGATGCACTGACGGCCTATCTCATTTCTTGAGACCCTAACAAGTCAGGAAAGTACAAATACCCCACAAATGACCCCTTTTTGGAAAGTAGACATTCTAATGTATTTAGTAAGAGGCATGGTGAGTTTTTTGAAGTTGTAATTTTTTCCCCACAATTCTTTGCACAATCAAATTTTTTTTCACAAAATTGTTATATTAGCAGGTTATTTCTCACACACAGCCATAGGCGTGCGCACCGGGTGTGCCAGGTGTGCCTGGCACACCCTAATCACCCTGTGCTGGGCAGATTTCCCCTGCTGCTTGGCTGCAGAGAAATGGACTGGGGAATCTCTGTCCCCAGTCCCTTTCTTTGTCTCAAAAGTGAAACATCAGGGGCCTGTTTAGACCCGTGATATTTCACCAAAGCCCCCAATGGGGCCCCTAAAAAGATTGTAAAAAACAATAATAAAAATGAAATGTAATAAAAAAATAAACTACTGACATAGTCCACTGCTCTACCGATGCTGTCCATTGCCCTACTGCCCTATATATTTATACACACACACGCAAGTGTGTTAGAGCTTTGGGGTGCACACCCTAATGCAATAGCTGCTCACACCTATGCACACAGCAAATGCATAGCACAAATTACACCCCAAAACACATTCTGCTACTCCTCCTGAGTACGGCGATACCACATGTGTGAGACTTTTACACAGCAGGCATAATAAGTCTTTTGAACATGTCATTTTTTCTACAAGTTTTTGGAAAAAGTGTAAAGAAAATGAAAACGCATTTTTTTTTACACAAAGTTGTCCATTTATACAATATTTCTAACAAATAGCATGTACATGCCAAAAATTACACCCCAAAATAGATTCTCCTACTCCTCCTGAGTACGGCAATACCACATGTGTGAGACTTTTACACAGCCTGGCCATATAGATGTCATATGTATAAATGTCAAATCTAATTTGACTACATATTACACTTTTGTGAGGCACTCTAGTGGCATGGATGAGAACTGATATGACATGGATGAGCATGAATGGGGATGGATGAGCATGAATGAGTATGCCTGGGTATGGATGGGTACGGCTGGCTACGGCTGAGTACGGCTGGATACGACTGGGTACGGCTGGATACGACTGGGTACGGCTGAGTACGGCTGGGTGTGGCTGAGTACGGCTGGGTATGGATGGGTGGCTGAGCATGGATGAGTATTGCTGAGTATGGATGGATGGCTGAGTATTGCTAAGGATGGATGGATGGATGAGTATTGCTGAGGATGGATGGATGAGTATTGCTGAGGATGGATGGATGAGTATTGCTGAGGATGGATGAATGGATGAGTATTGCTGAGGATGGATGGATGGATGGATGATTATTGCTGAGGATGGATGGATGAGTATTGCTGAGGATGGATGGATGAGTATTGCTGAGGATGGATGAATGGATGAGTATTGCTGAGGATGGATGGATGAGTATTGCTGAGGATGGATGGATGGATGAGTATTGCTGAGGATGGATGGCTGAGCATGGATGGCTGAGTATTGATGAGGATGGATGGCTGAGTATTGAAGATGGATGGCTGAGTATTGATGAGGATGGATGGCTGAGCATGGATGGATGGATGGCTGGAGTTGTCACATATCAGCGCTGTGGGCACTGCACATCCAGCCCACAGCGCTGCTGCCTCTGATCTCTCTCCTCTCTGTACCGATCGATACAGAGGGGAGAGAGGAACCAGACTTGATGCCGGTTTGTCTAGAAGTGATCACTCCGTCAAAGATCGCTCCGTCATTTGATGGAGCATCACGTGGTAAACGGCCACTGTTAGCGGCCATTTACCATGATCCGTGATGCGCCGGGTCACGGATGTTCCCGGGTATGCGCCCCAGGGGGCGCGCGGGAGCAAGATTTTGGGAGGACGTCAATGTACGCCCCCGACCGCGCTGCAGCCGTCATTCGGCTATAGCGCAGTCGGCAAGCGATTAATAATAGCATGTAATGCCAAGCTGTGGTTTCCAAAGTGAGCAAAGTCCTTTCTTGTATTAAGAGAGGTATGGACTCTAGAGAGAGAGATATCATTTTGCCCCAGTACAAATTGTTAGTAAGACCTCATCTGGGATATGCAGTTCAGTTTTGGGCACCAGATCTCAAAAAGGATATCGGGAACTGGAGAAAGTGCAGAGAAGGGCAGCCAAACTGATAAGAGGCATGGAGGAGCTCAGCTATGAGGAAAGATTAGAGGGACTGAATTTATTCTCTCTTGAGAAGAGGAGATTAAGGGGGGATATGACCAACATGTACAAATATATAAGCGGTCCATATAGTGAACTTGGTGGTGAGTTATTCACTTTAAAGGATAAGTTTACCTTTTTTTTTTCCAGCTCCCCTATGTACCAACATAGCATTCATGTACTTTTGTTGCAAAAATATCAAAGCTTTTCATGAAATCTACAGACACTTACTTCACTTGTCCTCATCCATGTTTCCAAATGTATCCATTGCTGCTGCCTTACTTCCTAGACAGACTTTAGGTCATGACACAGGAAGGAGTTGACCAGCTGACTGCACTAGCATACACCCTGCATCATCCACTCTCCTACCTACCAACCAATTCCCAGCTGCACATTTTTTAACAGTTTCAGCCCCGGAAGATTTTACCCCCTTCCTCACCAGAGCACTTTTTGCGATTCGGCACTGCGTTGCTTGACAATGGACAATTGCGCGGCCGTGCAACGTTGCACCCAAACAAAATTGATGTACTTTTTTTCCCACAAATAGAGCTTTCTTTTTGGTGGTATTTGATCACCCCTGCGGTTTTTATTTTTTGCGCTATAAACAAAATAATAGTGACAACTTTGAAAACGCAATATTTTTTACTTTTTGCTATAATAAATATCCCCCAAAAATATATAAAAAAAAAAAATTTCCTCAGTTTAGGCCAATACGTATTGGTAAAAAAAAAAATCGCAATAAGTATATATTGATTGGTTTGCGCAAAAGTTATAGCGTCTACAAAATAGGGGATAGATTTATAGCATTTTTATTATTAATTTTTTTTTTCACTAGTAATGGCGGCGATCTGCGATTTTTATCGTGACTGCGACATTATGGTGGACACGTCGGAGAATTTTGACACATTTTTGGGACCATTGGCATGAATACAGCGATCAGTGTGATTAAAAATGCATTGATTACTGTAAAAATGTCACTGGCAGTGAAGGGGTTAACACTAGGGGGCAGTGAAGGGGTTAATGTGTTACCTAGTGTGTGTTCTAACTGAAGGGGGAGGGGACTGTGCAGGGAAGATAACAGATCGCTGTTCATACTCTGTATGAACAGACGATCTGTCCCTTCTCCCCTCAGAGAATCGGAAACTGTGTGTTTACACATACAGTTCTGGGTTCTCCGTGTCATCAGCGGCGATCGCGGGAGCCCAGTGGTGATTGAGACCGCCGGGCACTCGCATCAGCTCGGGGGGGGGGGGGGGGGCTTGGGGCGAGTGTCGTTTCGCCCAGCCATGCCATTCTGCCGCAGTACAACTGCTGCGGCCAGGGCCGTCTTTACCGCGGGGCAAAAGGGGCATCTGCCCAGGGCCCTGTCATTGTTGGGGGCCCTGCGCTGCCCGTCCCTTAAACCCTGCACACTGCCCGCCGGAGTTCGGCCACCTCCGGTGCTGGTCGCATAGTGGCTGCTCGCTACTGTCACTTGGAAATACACAAGCACGGCTTGTGTTTTTCCAAGTGACAGCGCTTCTCTTCCGGCGGCTGTTCTCATCCCTCGGGTACACACACGATCTATGAGAGCAGAGGAGGAAGGGGGCGGAGACTCTGCACAGGGGAAGCTGCTTCTGGGACTGGCAGGCTCCACGGACATCGGAGGACAACATGCTGTGAGTACACAGAGTTTTCCTCTGTACTGGAATGGGGGGGGGGGGGGGAGGGGGGCTTTGTGGGAGGACAGCCTTGTACTTAGGGAGAGTGGAGCTCTGTATTGAAATCTGGGTGGGAGGAGAGCTGTGCACTTCTGCACTCTGCACCCACCTCACTCTGCACCCACCTCACTCTGCACCTACCTCACTCTGCACCTACCTCACTCTGCACCCACCTCACTCTGCACCTACCTCACTCTGCACCCACCTCACTCTGCACCCACCTCACTCTGCACCTACCTCACTCTGCACCCACTTCACTCTGCACCTACCTCACTCTGCACCCACCTCACTCTGCACCCACCTCACTCTGCACCCACCTCACTCTGCACCCACCTCACTCTGCACCCACCTCACTCTGCACCCACCTCACTCTGCACTCTGCACCCACCTCACTCTGCACCCACCTCACTCTGCACCCACCTCACTCTGCACCTACCTCACTCTGCACCTACCTCACTCTGCACCCACCTCACTCTGCACCTACCTCACTCTGCACCCACCTCACTCTGCACCTACCTCACTCTGCACCCACCTCACTCTGCACCCACCTCACTCTGCACCTACCTCACTCTGCACCCACTTCACTCTGCACCTACCTCACTCTGCACCCACCTCACTCTGCACCCACCTCACTCTGCACCCACCTCACTCTGCACCCACCTCACTCTGCACCTACCTCACTCTGCACCCACTTCACTCTGCACCTACCTCACTCTGCACCCACCTCACTCTGCACCCACCTCACTCTGCACCCACCTCACTCTGCACCCACCTCACTCTGCACTCTGCACCCACCTCACTCTGCACCCACCTCACTCTGCACCCACCTCACTCTGCACCTACCTCACTCTGCACCTACCTCACTCTGCACCCACCTCACTCTGCACCTACCTCACTCTGCACCCACCTCACTCTGCACCCACCTCACTCTGAACCCACCTCACTCTGCACCCACCTCACTCTGCACCCACCTCACTCTGCACCCACCTCACTCTGCACCTACCTCACTCTGCACCCACCTCACTCTGCACCTACCTCACTCTGCACCCACCTCACTCTGCACCCACCTCACTCTGCACCCACCTCACTCTGCACCCACCTCACTCTGCACCTACCTCACTCTGCACCCACCTCACTCTGCACCCACCTCACTCTGCACTCTGCACCCACCTCACTCTGCACTCTGCACCCACCTCACTCTGCACCCACCTCACTCTGCACCCACCTCACTCTGCACTCATCTCACTCTGCACTCTGCACCCACCTCACTCTGCACCTACCTCACTCTGCACCCACCTCACTCTGCACCCACCTCACTCTGCACCCACCTCACTCTGCACCCACCTCACTCTGCACCCACCTCACTCTGCACCTACCTCACTCTGCACCCACCTCACTCTGCACTCTGCACCCACCTCACTCTGCACCCACCTCACTCTGGACCCACCTCACTCTGGACCCACCTCACTCTGCACCCACCTCACTCTGGACCCACCTCACTCTGGACCCACCTCACTCTGCACTCTGCACCCACCTCACTCTGCACCCACCTCACTCTGCACTCTGCACCCACCTCACACTGCACCCACCTCACACTGCACTCTGCACCCACCTCACTCTGCACTCTACACCCACCTCACTCTGCACCCACCTCACTCTGCACCGACCTCACCTCTGCACCTACCTCACCCTACACTCTGCACCCACCTCACTCTGCACCCACCTCACCCCTGCACCCACCTCACTCCTGCACTCTGCACCCACCTCACTCTGCACCCACCTCACTCTGCACCTACCTCACTCTGCACCCACCTCACTCTGCACCCACCTCACTCTGCACCCACCTCACTCTGCACCCACCTCACTCTGCACCCACCTCACTCTGCACTCTGCACCCACCTCACTCTGGACCCACCTCACTCTGGACCCACCTCACTCTGCACTCTGCACCCACCTCACTCTGCACCCACCTCACTCTGCACCCACCTCACTCTGGACCCACCTAACTCTGGACCCACCTCACTCTGGTCCCACCTCACTCTGGACACACCTCACTCTGGACTCTGCACCCACCTCACTCTGCACCCACCTCACTCTGCACTCTGCACCCACCTCACTCTGGACCCACCTCACTCTGGACCCACCTCACTCTGCACTCTGCACCCACCTCACTCTGCACCCACCTCACTCTGCACCCACCTCACTCTGGACCCACCTAACTCTGGACCCACCTCACTCTGGTCCCACCTCACTCTGGACACACCTCACTCTGGACTCTGCACCCACCTCACTCTGCACCCACCTCACTCTGCACTCTGCACCCACCTCACTCTGCACTCTGCACCCACCTCACACTGCACCCACCTCACACTGCACTCTGCACCCACCTCACTCTGCACTCTACACCCACATCACTCTGCACCCACCTCACTCTGCACCAACCTCACCTCTGCACCCACCTCACCCTACACTCTGCACCCACCTCACTCTGCACCCACCTCACTCTGCACCCACCTCACTCTGCACCTACCTCACCCCTGCACTCTGCACCCACCTCACTCTGCACCCACCTCACCCTACACTCTGCATCCACCTCACCCCTGCACTCTGTACCCACCTCACTTTTCACTCTGCACCCACCTCACTCTGCACTCTGCACCCACCTCACTTTGCACCCACCTCACTCTGCACTCTGCACCCACCTCACTCTGCACCCACCTCACCCCTGCACTCTGCATCCACCTCACCCCTGCACTCTGCATCCACCTCACTCTGCACTCTGCACCCTACCCACTCTGCACCCACCTCACTCTGCACCCACCTCACTCTGCACTCATCTCACTCTGCACCCACCTCACCCGACACTCTGCATCCACCTCACCCCTGCACTCTGTACCCACCTCAGCCCTGCACTCTGCACCCACCTCAGTCCTGCACTCACCTCACCCTTGCACTCTGCACCCACCACACCCCTGCACTCTGCACCCACCTCACCCCTGCAATCTGCACCCACCTCACCCCTGCACTCTGCACTCACCTCACTCTGCACCCACCTCAGTCCTGCACTCTGCACCCACCTCAGCCCTGCACCCACCTCACCCCTGCACTCTGCACCCACCTCACCCCTGCACTCTGCACCCACCTCACCCCTGCACTCTGCACAAAGCGCACCCCCAACCCTGCACTCTGTACATAGTGCACCCCTCAATGCTAGTGCAGTTTGGCCACACCCGCAATTTGCACTGAGAGGTTATGATGTTTAGTAACCTCTAGCAACTAATCTGTAAGCTGTAATGATGTGTTGTAATCTCTGGCAGCCAATCACAATCGTTGCCTGATCTGCTGCAGTAAACTCATTTTGAGTCTAGCTGGGGGGGCCCCAATAAAATCTTTGCCCAGGGCCCAATCAATATTAAAGACGGCCCTGGCTGCGGCTGGTCAGCAAGTGGTTAAATGAAATGCAATCAATCAGTGATCACCCTTCTCACTAAATACACAATATACAATCAGGTTACATAGTGTATGACCATCTTTATACAAGTACATAGAAGGGAGTGGACAAAAACACTCAGCTGTCAAGCCCCGTTCACATCTCTGCATAGTGGGAACTCACATTCCCACAAGCGTTTTGTTTTTGTTTGTTTTTTAGTGGGGGGGGGGGAGGTGTTTTGGAGCATTTGCACTCATTACACATAGGGCAGTCCATCCACCTGAATGAGTTACCCTACATGCAGCAATTGCCCCAAAGAAGCTTGGTGCTTTTTTTACTCCGATTTTTGGTGCAGTGCATTTTTGAAATGCAAGGAAACGCACAGATGTGAATGGAGCCTCATTGTTCTTGTGTAAACGCACCAATTTCACTTTCAGGCCCCATTCACATCTAGCATAGTGGGAGCAAACATTTTGTGTCTCGTTTTTCCGTTAACACGCATAGGGCAGCCTAGTGATTTTAGTGGGATGCACTACATGTGGCTTATGGGACATTTTGACGTTTTGTGGGTCGCGTGTAGCGGTCACCTACTTTCAAGTAGGTTAAGGTGACCAGATTTTTAAAATGAAATCCGGGGACATTTTTTAAATTTTTTTTATTGGCAAATGGTAAAATATTTTATAAGCATATTTTCCTAAATGATATATGCAGTGTACGTGGTATGCGAGTATGGAATGATTGTAAAAATGATATATATGTTATTTCTCACACTTCCTCCAAGAGAAAAAAAGATACTTCTTAGAATTTTTTGGGAGGGGAGGGATGGGGCAGCTAAATTCAAATCCAATCCAGGCAGGGGCGACTCCAGACAATTTTTTTGGGGGTGCTATGGCGGTGCTTGAGGTAAAAGTGAGGGTGCTAGTGTGGTGCGCTACCTGTGGGCGTGACCAAAAGTGGGTGTGGCCAGCAAGTTGCCGTGGTCAGAAAGTGGAGGTTTCTTCATGGCGTACAATGGTGATCAGTATATCCTGGCCTCTGTATACCAATAAAAAGCCAAAAAATGCAGCACAGCTCTACTCTTTCTTTATACAATTCTACAAATGGACTCATAAGTGCAATGGTAAAACCTATAAAATAATATCCAGTGCAAAACAACCAATGCATTGCAATATAGTAGTGATGGTGTCACCCCCTCTGCAAAAATATTTTGAGAAATTGCAGAGCTTCAATGTGCAAATAATGTTGAAACCCCTACATACAATAATAACAGAGATGCAAATCAAGCCGTGTATTAGAACATAGTAGTGATGGTGTCACCCTCTCTGCAAAAGGTAAGAAATATTTCAGAGCTGCAATGTGCAAATCATGGTGAAAACCCCTATATAATCATAGTAATAAAATGTAAAATATGTACATCAATTGTACATTTTATTATGTTAATATATAGGGGGTTTCACCATGATTTGCACATTGCAGCTCTGCAATTTCTCAAAATATTTTTGCAGAGGGGGTGAGACCATCATTACTATATTCATATTGCAATACATTGGTTGATTTGCATTGGATCTTCATTTATAGGTGTTACCATTGCCCTTCTAAGTCCATTTGTACAATTTTATAGATGACTTGTAGGTCAGCGCTGCATTTTTTGCTTTTTATTGATTCGCGTTAGATGAGGGAACCAGCTAACAAGATTCTCTTATTGTTTTTGAGATTTTTTTTGTTGCATGGCAGTGGTTTTACTTTGTTATGTCCCCTGTATACTGGTAACCACTGGCCCTGCATATTGGTGGTCAGTGTGCCCCCTGTATGCTGGTGGTACGTGCTGGGTGCAGGAGGATGCTACGTGTAGGAGGATGCTACGTGCAGGGTTCTGGAGGATGCTACGTGCAGGCTTCAGGGGGATGCTATGTGCAGGGTGCAGGGCTCAGGAGGATGCTACGTGCATTGTGTGGGGCTCAGGAGGATGCTACGTGAGGGGGGAAGGGCTCAGGAGGATGCTACATGCAGGGTGCAGGGCTCAGGAGGATGCTACGTGCAGGGTGCAGGGCTCAGGAGGATGCTACGTGCAGGGTGCAGGGCTCAGGAGGATGCTACGTGCAGGGTGCAGGGCTCAGGAGGATGCTACATGCAGGCTTCAGGGGGGTGCTACATGCAGGGTGCAGGGCTCAGGAGGATGCTACGTGCAGGGCTCAGGAGGATGCTACGTGCAGGCTTCAGGGGGATGCTACGTGCAGGCTTCAGGGGGATGCTACGTGCAGGCTGCAGGGGGATGCTACGTGCAGGCTGCAGGGCTCAGGAGGATGCTACGTGCAGGGTGCGGGGCTCAGGAGGATGCTACGTGCAGGGTGCAGGGCTCAGGAGGATGCTACATGCAGGGGGCAGGGCTCAGGAGGATGCTACATGCAGGGTGCAGGGCTCAGGAGGATGCTACATGCAGGGTGCAGGGCTCAGGAGGATGCTACGTGCAGGGTGCAGGGCTCAGGAGGATGCTACGTGCAGGGCTCAGGAGGATGCTACATGCAGGGTGCAGGGCTCAGGAGGATGCTACGTGCAGGGCTCAGGAGGATGCTACGTGCAGGCTTCAGGGGGATGCTACGTGCAGGCTTCAGGGGGATGCTACGTGCAGGGTGCAGGGCTCAGGAGGATGCTACGTGCAGGGTGCAGGGCTCAGGAGGATGCTACGTGCAGGGTGCAGGGCTCAGGAGGATGCTACGTACAGGGTGCAGGGCTCAGGAGGATGCTACGTACAGGGTGCAGGGCTCAGGAGGATGCTACGTACAGAGTGCAGTGCTCAGGAGGATGCTACGTGCAGAGTGCAATATTCAGGCATGCATAGGAGTGCATTGTACAAAGTGTAAGGTTCAGGAGTGCGTTGTACAGAGTGCAAGGTTCAGGAATTAGTTAAACTGCAAAGACACCAATTACCTTATTTATCAGCGTATAACACGCACTTTTTGAGTGGGTGGGTGCGTGTTATACGCCGATCCCCGCTCCGCTGAGGGGAGAGGAGCGAGCGCTGCCGATATACACATAGCCGAGTGTACCCGGCTAGGCTCAGCTCCGCTCACAGTCACGCCCAGTTCTGCCATTGGACCTGTGTTATGTACATCATAGGGGCGGGACTGGCAGGACTGCGAGAGGAGCATTCGCTCCTCTCCTCTCCTCTCGCAATCAGCGGAGATCTGCGCCAATTTTAAATAATCAGCCTGCCTGGGCAAGGCTGCAATGACACGGTGAGAGGTGCCATAAGTGCAGCCATGATTTTGTGTAAAGACTTTTCTGGTACATCATTAGTTAACAGAAAGAAGTTGTAGGTAGCTGAGTAGTCTTACTTACAGTGTCTGAGGGGGAGGGGATGCCAAGGTATGCAGCATGCAATCTGTGTGTGCTCCGGAGAATGTGAAGACTTTGCAGGGGGAGAAAAGGCAGGTGCAGCAGCAGATGGTTGAGATGGAGTTTTGATAGAAGCATAAACAAACCTGCTATCTTCAGAGGTTGTGTCTATGCTTGGTGACTGCACTGCTGCTCCTTCCCTCTTCAGGATTTGTTATGCCCGGGTGCAGTGATTGGTGGGTACAGCTGGTCTCTCTATATGTGCTGCTCCATAGGGGGGGGGGGGTCAGAGCTCTCCAGGGAAAGATGCTGGACAGAGATGTTGATCGTAGACATCCAAGACACACCCCCAGGGTTTCCGATTTGCCCCCAAGACTGCCTGAGTAGTGAGAATGAATGGAGCTGTCAAGTCCAACCTCTGATGTCGGGATGGGCGGGGCCAATATGCGGAGCTACGCCCCCTTTGTCAGACAGCCCGTGCATAGACAAATAGCCGGTGTTTATGGATTGGTGGGCGGGGAGGAAGGTGGCAGATGGTGGGACCAATTGTAACTAGTGTATGTGTACCCACAGCTTGTATAATAAACCTGAATTATACACCGCTGTGGGTACATATACAATAGCTACAATTGGTCATGCCCCCTGCCACCCTCCTCCCCGCCCACCAATCCATAAACCACCGGTGTCTTGCCGAGAAAGTTCCCTAGGCGAATAAGTTCCTCCCCTGTACTGCGCAGGCGCAGCGCCTGCGCAGTACCAACTACTGTTAGCCGCCGGAGATAGCCGAAGCTCAAACGCTTCAATCAGCTGTACACGGCGCCTGCGCTCTGGGTCCAGATTTCTTCCCCACCATCCAAGTGGACCTAGAGGGGGAATCTAAAAGTGCCGAGCGCAGCGAGGCCGTGCCCGAAGCGTGGCGAGCGAAGCGAGCCCGCGAGGGGCCCTCTTACAGGCGCCGTGTACAGCTGATTTTCAGCTGTTCCGCTTCGGCTATTTCCGCCGGATCGTACTGCGCATGCGCAGTAGAGTGAGGAACTTATCCGCCGAGCGGAACTTATTCGGCAGAACACCGGCTATTTGTTTATGCACTGGGAAGAGCTCCGCATATCGGCCCCGCCCATTCCCGACATCAGAGCCTGGGTTTGACAGCTCCACTCACTCTCAGTGTCACTGCGGCCCTACGCTCCCGTGTTGCCCATCAATCCAAACCACACTGGATAAATAATGACATTGCTGCATGTCCTGCTAGGGCTAGGCTGTCAGCAATAAGTATAGGCACCCCCCTGAATCCGGGGACAGATCCGGGGACAGACGTGGTCCGGGGACAGTGTCCTCAATCCGGGGACTGTCCCCGGAAACCGGGGACGTCTGGTCACCCTAAAGTAGGTGAGCTTTCTGTGTTTAAATGACAAAGCACAGTTTCAGGTAAATTTAGGCAGGCTTGCATTTAGGGTTGCCACCTCATCCCTTTAAACCCGAACACATATGAATTACACAGGTTCTGAGACTAATTTAGTGCAGATAAGGCACCAAGTGAGTTTAATTGCCACCTTAATCAGCCACAGAACCTGTGTAATCAATATGTGTTCGGTTTTAAAGGGATGAGGTGGCAACTCTACTTGCATTGTTATTCCAGGCCTGGTTGTTTATTTTGAGGACTGGGAGTGTCAGTGTAGTGCAGGGTGTGGCCACCTGTGTTTGGACCCAGAGATGCCTCCTCTTGCTTTCAGAGGAAATGGTTCTGAAAGAGAGGCTGGACTTGGGATCTGAGTGACAGGCAGCTCATGTGTGGAGTTCTGGCCAATCATTAATTTGTTTGGCAGGAGGCGGAAATCCCATATAAGCTGGGGTCACATGGTGTGGGGGAGTTTGAGAGAGGGAGAGATCAGAGAGAGGGTCCCCTGCGGGGATCCAAGCGGAGCCCCCCCCCCCTCTAATGGGGAAGGGGACCAGGCCACACGGAGGAAAGGAGTTAGTGACACTGCACAGCATGTAGTTGCTGGTGTCGTGGGATGCCCCCCTGTGGGGAGGGGAGCATGCCAGACTGGAGAGAAGGGATGGAGAAACCATTCGGAAGAAGTAGCAACTAAGGGGAAGAAAACTGGGCGATCGATCGTTTGTGAGTGGCACATGGACTGTTGATCAAGTGAGTGAAAGCCCAGGGGAACGGTACTACCAGAGGCTGAGGGATGTTGGTACGCAAGTCAGTGAGACAGGTGATGATGGCCTGTGACTTTGGGTTCAACAATACCCCGGGATTCCAATCAGTCAGGCGGGAGGAATTATTCAGAGTAATCTCTTCCTTAGCTCAACTTGGAAGTACCATGCAGACGGGAAGTAGTGGTCAAAAGGCGGTGGTAGAGCTCCGAGCACAAATAGAGATACAGATTGTTCTAAGAAGGTCTACGGGTGAAGAAGTTATTCAGAGTGACTTTTCACTACAATAGCCTATGTATTCTCTAGTAAATCTACCCAAGTCTATATGCAAAGAGTTATTCAGAGTGGCTCTTTGCTATTCATTTTCATTGTTCTCAAGGACCAGACTACTCCCATCTTCCCCAAGAAAAGTTATTCAGAGTGACACTTCGTTATCCGCAATGTTCTAAGTCTTTGCATGAGAGGCAAAGGAAAGATTATGAAGCAAAAAAAAAAGAGCATCTCAGAAAACCATTTTCCTATCCCAATTCATGTTATACAAATAAAAGCAAGAGAAAAGTACAATATGGACTGTTTCTATTTCTATGGGCTGCGATGGGCTAGGTGGTAAATGTGATTTACGGATAGAACACACAAATTGCAGCTCCTACAGGGTTCGTGCGCTACACGTGTTTTTATACTGTGTGTTTTGCAGCATTTACCACTCCTTTTTTTTTTTCACATGGCAAAATGTGTGTTTGGTGTGCCGTTAACAATTAATGACAATAAAAGCGTTAAGGTGTATAAAGATGGCCATACACTGTACAATCTCCTTTAGATCTGCCATCAATGATGTAGTGCAAGGGCCTGCCTGATTGGATACAGAGTGATTGGCTAGATAGGTGTTTCCTCCTATTATATAAATTTGGTAAATCTAAAGGAGATTGGACAATCAGATTGCATAGTGTATGGCCACCTTTTACACCTAAACTTACCATTTGCTCTTTCAGTGCCATTAATTGGTAACGACACACACCAAACACAGGTGCCAACACACATTTTGCCATGTGAAAAAATGAGTGGCGAATGCTGCAAAATGCACAGTAAAAAACCCCGCAACCCACAAAACGCCAAAATGTCCCATAAGCCACATGTAGTGCATCCCATTGAAATCAACAGCTTGCCCTATGCGTGTCACAGGAAAAAGAAGCCACAAAACATTTGCTCCCACTATGCTACATGTGAATGGGGCCCGAAAGTGAAATTGGTGCAGTAACACGAGAACAATGAGGCTCCATTCACATCTGCGCGTTTCCTTGCATTTCAGAAATGCACTGCACCAAAAATCACAGTAAAAAAAACACACCAAACTCTGCTCTAAAAAAAAAAAAATTTCTGAAGCTTCTTTGAGGCGATTGCTGCATGTAGGGCAACTCATTCAGGTGGATGGGCTGCCCTATGTGTGATGAGTGAAAATGTTCCAAAACGCCTCCCCCCTCACTAAAAAAAAAAAACGCATGTGGGAATGCGAGTTCCCACTATACAGAGATGTGAATGGGGCTGGACAGCCGAGTGTTTCTGTCCACTCCCTTCTATGTACTTGTGTAAAGATGGCCACACACTATGCAATTTGATTGTATATTATGTATTTAGTGAGAAGGGTGATCAACTGATTGCATTTCATTTAAAAAACGTGCAGCTGGGAATTGGTCGGTAGGTAGGAGAGTGGATGATGCAGGTTGTGTGCTAATGAGGTCAGCTGGTCAACTCCTTCCTGTGTCATGAAGTAAAGTCTGTCTAGGAAGTAAGGCAGAAGCAATGGATACGTTTGGAAACATGGATGAGGACAAGAGAAGTGACTGTAGATTTAATGGAAAGCTTTACATTTTTTGCAAAAAAAGTACATGAATGCCATATTGGTACATAAGAGAGCTGGAGTTTAGAAAAAAAAAAAGTGAACTTATCCTTTAACCACTTCCAGCCCGGCCTATAGCAGAATGACGGCCAGGAAGTGGTTCAGTTATCCTGACTGGGCTTCATATGACATCCAGCAGGATAACATGCCGCCGCGCTCCTGCGGGGGCACGCAGCACGGCGATCGCGAGTGACACGCCGCATCTCTGATCGTGGTAAGAAGCCTCTCTCAGAGGCTTCTTACCATGTGATCAGCTGTGACCAATCACAGCTATCATTGCCTGAACCAGGAAGTGCCGGTAAACGGCATTCCTCAGTTTGCGCTGACAGGGAGAGCCGATCGGTGGCTCTCACTGTCAAAGGGGGGGGGGTCTGTGCTGATAATCAGTACATTGATTATCAGCACGGCCCCATCAGATGTGCTACTACAGCTACCAGTCAGTGCCCATAAGCTGCCAGTCAGTGCCACATAAAAAACAGATGACAGTGCCCAGATTAGTGCCTACCACATTGCCAGTCAGTGCCCATCACAGTGCCAATCAGTGCCCAGTAGTGTAGTAAAACCTGTCAATACCTCATCTGTGCTACCAATCAGTGCCGCCAGTCAGTGCCACCTATCAGTGCTGCATATTAGTGCCCATCAGTGCTGCAAATCGGTGCCGCCTATCAGTGCCCATCAATTCTACATATCGGTGCCGCCTCATCAGTGCCCATTAGTGCTGCCTCATTAGTGCCCGTCAGTGAAGGAGAAAACTCAATTTTATAACCGAAACAAAGAAAAAAGCTTTTTTTTTTTTAAAAAAATGGTCTTTTTTTTTTTTTTTTTTTTTTTTAGTTTGTTCAGCAAAAATAAAAACCGCAGAAGTGATCAAACACCACCAAAAGAAAGCTCTATTTGTGGGAACAAAAATGATAAAAATTTTGTTTGGGTACAGTGTTGCATGACCGCGCAATTGTCATTCAAAGTGTGACAGAGCTGAAACTTGTCCTGGGCAGGAAGGGGCGAAAGTGCCTGGTATTGAAGGTCATCACAGAGGACAAGGGGGAAACTTTAAGTCTAGAGGAAAAGAGAAAGGTTTCTTAACAGTAAGAGCTGTGATAACGCCCTCCAAAGGTGATTCTGGCAAGCTCAGTAGATTGCTTTAAAAAAGACCTGGATTCTTTTCTAAATGTACATAATATAACTGGGTACTAATATTTATAGGTAAAATTGATTCAGGGAAAATCCGATGACCTCTCAGGGGATCAGGAAGGATTTTTTTTTTTTTTTGCTGAAGCAAATTGGATCATGCTTTGCTGGAGTTTTTCGCCTTCCACTGGATCAACTGTGAGTATAGGATTGTGTATATGGGATTGCATGGGGGGTGTGGTTTTTTTTTTTTTTTTTTGAACCAGAATGGACCTGTGTCTTTTTTGAACCTGGTTGACTATGTAAATGTGTAACACCAGAGTCCCCCCCCCCCTTCACAATAGAGCCATTTTTTCAAATCCGAACACCTCCTTCACATTAGATCCTCCTTCACATCAAACCCTCCCATCACACCAGAACCCCTGCTTCACATCAGAGCCCCACCTTTATATCAAATTGTTCCTCCTTCAGATCAGAGTCCCTCCTTCAGATCAGAGTCCCTCCTTCCCACAGTTTGCATAGTACTGGGGTGAGGCCCAGCAGGTCTGGATAGAGGGTGGGAGGTCCTGGACGCCCCTGCTATGGATCAGTGTCTCAATAGCACAAAGCAATGCATGACGTTGTGTGTTCTGCTCCGTGTCATTGGTTGTTATGGTGTTGGCAGCTGCCTGCACCATGGAATCACATAATGTAAATATAGAATGAGTTACTAAGGGCCAGGTAAAAATCTTCACTGCGGTCAAGCCAGCGGTGGTTTGAAAATACACTCGGGCTCTCCGTGTGTGTTCTGAAAGGGGGGTCTGTACTGTAGTGGGGGGTCTGTATTGTAGAGGGGGTCTGTGCACTGTAGGGGTGGTCTGTAGCGGGGGTTCTGCACTGTAGCGGGGGTTCTGCACTGTAGCGGGGGTTCTGCACTGTAGGGGGGGTCTGTACTGTAGGGAGAGGGTCTGCACTGTAGGGGGTCTGTGTAACATGCAGGGGGTCCAGAACTGTTAGGGGGGGGGGTGTCTGTGTAACATACAGGCGTCCAGAGCTGTGGGGGGCTGTGTAATGTAAAGGGGTCCAGAGGGACAAGGGCTGTGTAATGTAAAGGGGTCAAGAGGTGCAGTGTGCCGTATAATGTAAAGGGGTCCAGAGGTCTCTCTCTCGTGTTCTCTCTCTCTCTCTCGTGTTCTCTCTCTCTCTCTCGTGTTCTCTCTCTCTCTCTCGTGTTCTCTCTCTCTCTCTCGTGTTCTCTCTCTCTCTCTCATGTTCTCTCTCTCTCTCGTGTTCTCTCTCTCTCTCTCGTGTTCTCTCTCTCTCTCTCGTGTTCTCTCTCTCTCTCTCGTGTTCTCTCTCTCTCTCGTGTTCTCTCTCTCTTGTTCTCTCTCTCTCTCTCTCGTGTTCTCTCTCTCTCTCTCTCGTGTTCTCTCTCTCGTTCTCGTTCTCTCTCTCGTTCTCTCGTTCTCTCGTTCTCACTCTCGTTCTCACTCTCGTTCTCTCGTTCTCGTTCTCACTCTCGTTCTCTCGTTCTCGTTCTCACTCTCGTTCTCTCGTTCTCGTTCTCACTCTCGTTCTCTCGTTCTCGTTCTCACTCTCGTTCTCTCGTTCTCGTTCTCACTCTCGTTCTCGTTCTCTCTCTCGTTCTCTCGTTCTCACTCTCGTTCTCACTCTCGTTCTCTTTCTCACTCTCGTTCTCACTCTCGTTCTCACTCTCGTTCTCGTTCTCACTCTCGTTCTCACTCTCATTCTCACTCTCGTTCTCTCGTTCTTGTTCTCTCGTTCTTGTTCTCTCTCTCGTTCTCTCTCTCTCTCTCTCTCTCGTTTACAGCATAAGCGTTTTATTTATTATCTTTCTCTTTCTTTCATCGTTTTAGGAAAAGCTTTACAGCACAAGCGTTTTATCTTTCGCTCTCTTTCATTGCTTGCTTCTTTCATCATTTTATGAAAAGCTTTACAGCACAAGCATTTATTTGTTTATCTCTTTTTTTCATTATTTATCTCTCTTTCTCTTTTCTATATTTATCCTTTAACCACTTCCTTACTGGGCACTTAAACCCCCCTTCTGCTCAGACCAATTTTCAGCTGACGCACTTTGAATGACAATTGTGCGGTCATACAACACTGTACCCAAATGAAATTTTTATCATTTCCCCCCCCCCCCCCCCACAAATAGAGCTTTCTTTTGGTGGTATTCAATCATCGCTGGGGTTTTTATTTTTTGCTAAACAAACAAAAATGGAAAATTTTGAAAAAAGAAATCATGTTTCATAGTTTGTTATAAAAAATTTTGTAAACATGTAATTTTTCTCCTTTATTGATATGCGCTGATGAGATGGCACTGATGGGCACAGATAAGGTGACATATAAAAAGAAAAAAAACTGCGCTGAAAATAAGTAGATATGCTGCAGTAATAAGTGGGGTACACCAAATAGTAATAAAGAGAAAAAAATAGATAAGGTGACACCTGATGGGCGGCACTGGTATGTGACACCTGATGGGCAGCACTGGTAGGTGACCCCTGATGGGCTGCTCTGTGGGCGGCGCTGTTGTGCAATGGCAGGTGGCGCTGTTGTGCAATGACAGGTGGAACAGAAGAGCATTGACTCGCTGATCACAGAGCGCACCGGCCACTTGAGCATGGGAGGACGCCCAGGGACGCCCTCCCGGCAATTCAGGTCCGCGCTGTAGCCATCTTTCGGCTATAGCATGGGTCTCTAGTGATTAAAACTCACATTGTCTTTGACTAATGTTTTTTTCTTTATAGGTCACATCTCAATACATGTTTTATGTAAATGTTTGCAGCACAAGCAGACAAAATAAAGGGTCTCTTTCTAAATACATTTACTGCACAGTTTTTTTGTTATCTTGTATTCGGTGTCCCATACATTATACACACCCCATGTGATATAGGACATTTTCGACTCCAGAGGCCCTTAAAGACCTCATTTAAATTTTGTAGAAAAAAGAATTGTCAGTTACAGGATGTCTCATACACTAAGCACACCTCATTTGAAACCATTTTACTGTAGCGTTTTGGAGATATGTCACGTTATTCAACTTTGGAGGCCTATAACAACCTCATTTCTAATAAGTATGAATAAATAATGGTCAGTTCTAGTACAGGACATCCCATACCCTATGCACACCTCATTTGAAACCATTTTACTGTAGCATTTTGGAGATACAGTATGTCACATTATTCAATTTTGGAGGCCTATAAAGACCTAATTTCAAATAAGTAGAAAAATGTACTGGTAAGTTCCAATACAGGACGTCCCAAACCCTATGCACAGCTCATTTGAAACCATTTTACTGTAGCATTTTGGAGATATGTCACATTATTCGACTTTAGAGGCTTATAACAACCTCTTTTCTAATAAGTAGAAATAAATAACGGTCAGTTCTAGTACAGGACATCCCATACACTATTCACACCTCATTTGAAACCATTTTACTGTAGCGTTTTGGAGATATGTCACATTATTTGACTTTGTTATTCGAGGTCGTTATAGGCCTCCAATGTGACATATCTCCAAAATGCTACAGTAAAATGGTTTCAAATGAGGTGTGCATAGGGTATGGGACGCCCTGTACTAGAGCTGACCATTCTTTTTTTCTACTTATTAGAAATGAGATCTTTAAGGGCCTCTGGATTTGAAAATGTCCTATATCACATGGGGTGTGTATAATGTATGGGACACTGAATGGAAGAGAACCAAAAACATATGCAGTAAATGTATTTAGAAAGAGATACTTTGTGCTGTATACATTTACATAAAACAATGTATTGAGATGTGACCTATAAAGATAAAACATTAGTCAAAGACAATGTGAGTTTTAAAAAAAGGATAAAAATAGAAAAGAGTGATAGAAAGAAAGAGATAAATAAAATGCTTGTGCTGTAAACCTTTCAATAAATGATGAGAGATAAAAAAATTGGAGAGAGGAAGAGAAATAAAGAAATAAGGTGTCCTTTTATGAAAGTGAGGTAAAATACCGCTTTTCAGTTCTCAGGCATTCTCAGGGGAGATCGCTCTCCTCTGAGTGCCTGTTTATGAAAATGTGTAGATCGCTTCTCATGTTGAGTTGAGGAGCGATCTACAAATGCCAGGAACTCCTGAGAAACGGCTCCTCTCACTATAATCTCGCGTGATATAGCGGGATTACAGTATGAGGAACCATAAAATACAAAAGTTTAACACAATTCAGCACACATTATTCCCCAACATATTAATAAAATAATAAAGTTAAATTCCCCCTACACAATATACATTAACCTAATTATAAAAAAAACATTGTTTTTATCAATATTTAAAGATCATACATATGCCTATTTAAATGTGAATGGTGTATAGTAAATGAATGTAATGCACATATGTAATGCAGCTATACAACATTCATATAAATGCAAAATACATTTATAATCATTAAAAAAATAATTTTAATAAAGTATACAAGTATAAAAATGTATTAATAAATTAAAATAAAATATATTTCATAATTGATATACATACAAATTGATAAACTGGTGCAATGCGAGAACACTGCGAATCCACTGCGGGTTCCCGCATCGCACCGACTCGCATGTCAGTTCACACCTCCATATGCGAATCGCTGGGGAGTGTCAATACATTGTTAACAACACCCCCAGTTCAGCTTGCATATCGCATTGCGAACTGACAGTCCGGACATGAATCGGATCGCATATGTGTGAACACACATGCGATCCGATTCTGGTCCGAACAGAAAAAAGGGTCCTGTGCGTGTTTGCACCGAATGCGGTGCGATATCAGCCATACTATCTGTACAGCTGATATCGCACCGCACAGACATCGCATGTAATGTGAATGGCAGTGTGCTGCGAATAACATGCGATGCCTGTGCGATGTCCGGCATCGCACAAGTGTGAACTGGGCCTAAAAGTTAACAACACCCCCAAATCAGTTCGCATATCGCAGTGCGATCTGCAAACTCGGACAGTAATTGAATCGCATGGGTGTGAACACCCATGCGATCCGATTCTGCTGTGGACCACAAAAAGGGTCCTGTTAGAGCCCTTGCACACTGGGGCGGGGGGCAGCGTCGGCGGTGAAACGCCGCTATTATTAGCGGCGTTTTACCATTGGTATGCGGCCGCTAGTGGGGCGGTTTTACCCCCCGCTAGCGGCCGAGAAGGGGTTAAATACCACCGCAAAGCGCCTCTGCAGAGGCGCTTTGCCAGTGGTATAGCCGTGCCGTCCCATTGATTTCAATGGGCAGGAGCGGTAAAGGAGCGGTATACTCTCCGCTCCTTCACCGCTCCGAAGATGCTGCTAGCAGGACTTTTTTTACCGTCCTGCCAGCGCATCGCTCCAGTGTGCAAGCCCTCGGGGCTTGCACACTGGAATGAAAGCAGTGGCACTTTCAGGGCGGTTTGCAGGCGCTATTATTAGCGCAATAGCGCCTGCAAACCGCCCCAGTGTGCAAGGGCTCTAAGAGTTTGGTCCGAGGGCAATGCAAATTTAGCAATACTATCTGTATGGCTGAAATCGCATCGCACAGAGATCGGATGTGATTTTGCACTGCAGTGCGGTGCGAATCACATCCGATCTTGGACACCGCAGCAGTGGGAACTGGCCCTAAACCATATTGCATTTGCACCAAAATGGTACAGGACCCTTTATTTGGTCCGCACTGGAATCTGATCGCATGGGTGTGAACACGCATGCGATCCGATTCCTGCACCATTACATAGTTCGCACTGCGATCTGTGAAATGATCTGGGGGGTTTCATTAACTTTACATTGACACCCGCAGTGGTGCGCAGATGTCAATGTAGGTGCGATGTGAAAACCCACACAGGAATCACGGTGGTTCACGCATCGCACAAGTGTGAACTCAGCCAGAGACATGAATATCTAAAAATATATATATATATATATATATATCTATATATATCTATATCTATATATATATAGATAGATATATCTAGATATATATATATATATCTAGATATAGATAGATATAGATATAGATATATATAGATATAGATATATATAGAGATAGATAGATATATATATGTATATATATATATATATATATATATATATATATATATATATATATATATATATATATATATATATATATATATGTATGTGTATATATATGTGTGTACATATTTTTATATATATATCTATAGATATATATATATATTTTTTTTAGATATTCATGTATGTACACACTATAAATTCCTATCCTGCTGGTTTTGGGGTGTGTAATGGTGGGGACGATGTACTATGACTGTTTGGTGAAAGAAAGAAGTCAAAAGACTTCTTGCTTTCTCCAGAATATCAGCCAGTTTCAGGCTTCTCACTCTGATTCTCCATTTCTGAAATGGTGAATCAGAAAGTGAGAATTCTGTCACAGATCGCCAGTGAGGTGCTGAGATCGCACCTTCATAAACTGGCCGTTTCTGTGAATTCTCACTGTGCTGAGATAATCAGCGGAGAACATGTTCTCCGCTGATTATCTCAGTTTCATAAACTGGTAATGACCTGAGATCAGCGGTGAGACTCGGGATCGCCGCTGATCTCAGTTTCATAAAAGGACACCTAAATGCTTGTGCTGTAAACCTTTTCATAAAACGATGTATTGAGATGTGAAGTGTAAAGGGGGGGGGGGGGGGGGAGTTAGTCACAGACAATGTGAGTTTGAGAGCGAGAATAAAGAATGAAAGCACGAGAGCGAGAGAGAGAGAATAAAGAGAGAATAAAGAGAAAGAGAGAGAGAATAAAGAATGAAAGCATGAGAGAGAAAAAAACAATGAAAGCACGAGAGAAAAAAAAAGAATGAAAGCACGAGAGAGAAAATAAAGAATGAAAGCACGAGAGAGAGAGAAAATAAAGAATGAAAGCACGAGAGAGGAAAAAAGAATGAAAGCACGAGAGAGAAAATAAAGAATGAAAGCACGAGAGAGAGAAAATAAGGAATGAAAGCACGAGAGAGGAAAAAAGAATGAAAGCATGAGAGAGAGAGAGAGAGAGAGAGAGAGAGAGAGAGAGAGAGAGGGGGAAAATAAAGAATGAAAGCACGAGAGAGGGAGAATAAAGAATGAAAGCACGAGAGAGAGAAAAGAATGAAAGCACGAGAGAGAGAAAAGAATGAAAGCACGAGAGAGAGAAAAGAATGAAAGCACGAGAGAGAGAAAAGAATGAAAGCACGAGAGAGAGAAAAGAATGAAAGCACGAGAGAGAGAAAATAAAGGAAGCACGAGAGAGAAAATAAAGAATGAAAGCATGAGAGAGAGAGAAAATAAAGAATAAAAGCACTAGAGAGAGAATAAAGAATGAAAGCATGAGAGAGAGAGAAAATAAAGAATGAAAGCACGAGAGAGAGAGAGAAAATAAAGAATGAAAGCACGAGAGAGGAAAAAAGAATGAAAGCAAGAGAGAGAGAGGGGGAAATAAAGAATAAAAGCACGAGAGAGGAAAAAAGAATGAAAGCATGAGAGAGAGAGAGAGAGAGGGGGAAAATAAAGAATGAAAGCACGAGAGAGGGAGAATAAAGAATGAAAGCACGAGAGAGAGAAAATAAAGGAAGCACGAGAGAGAAAATAAAGAATGAAAGCACGAGAGAAATAATAAGAATAATTAAGAATTCAAGAGAGCGAGAGAGAAATAAAGATAGACCGATATGGGCAACTCAATGTGTTCTCTCTTTGCTGTTACTGAAATTACCATAGTCATTGTAACAGGCGCACAGGTTTTTTTTTTTTTTTTTTGGGTGGCTGGCTAGACCTCTATTTTCAAACCAAGGCTGGCTTGACCGCAGTAAATCTTCTTCTATTCTGGAGAACCCTCATTTAATTGATTGGATGCTGGAAATGATTGTTTAATTCAAAATCTGCAGAAATGTGCCTGCATTGATCCAATAGACACAACTCTTCCTCTGAGTGTGAAATACTCAATCAAAAAATCAATCCAATTAAATGACTGGAAATTTCCGCCCATCCAGTTTTTGACTTCAAAAAGATTAGTATTTCTTAATGATCATCAAAATATCGAGAGAATAATTCTAGGTGATATTTTCTGTCTTCTTTAAAAAAAAAATCATTACATTTAATAAATAATCTTTACACCAGATCTTCGGGAAATCTGGGAAGGAGTCCCTAGAACAGATCCCTCCGTCTGTATCAGTGCGGATTCTTCGCCAAGGACCAATCTCCTCTCTCCCTCAACAAGCATGGCCGCTCAGATTCCTTCCAATGGTCACATGATAATCTAACCCACCAGCAGACTTGCAGTGCGGTCCAGCTGTCATTCAGCCGGGCCCCCTCCTCCTATCACGTGTCCCCGCGGCGATCTCTCCTCCCCCTGATCCTCGGTGGAGTCCGTCCCCCAGCCTGCCAGTGACCGTCTCAGCCATGATGGTGAGCGGCGGAGGGGAGGGCGGGGGATTAGCGCTTGTGCAGGGCATAGTGCTGGCTGTGGGGCCCGGGGGGCTCTGCGAGGAGGGTAACAGTCTGTGTTTTGTTCTCTCTTTGTAGCAGGAAGGCCTGGATGACGGACCCGACTTCCTGTCAGAGGAGGACAGAGCGGTAAGTGGCCACCTACCCTTCTTATGGCTGTGTGATACCAATCAGGGAATGGATGTGCCAATGTATAGCAGACAGCATGGGCAGAGCCACTATACAGATGTGCAGCTCATAGATACTCCCCATGGCATACACTGCTTCCCATCCATTCATCCCCCTGGCATAGTCTGTGTCTTATTCACTGATCCCTCCTGTCCATAGACTGCCCCCTATTCACTGATCCCCCCCGTCATAGACTGCCCCCTATTCACTGTTCCCCCCCCCCCTGTCATAGACTGCCCCCTATTCACTGATCCCCCCCGTCATAGACTGCCCCCTTTTCACTGATCCCCCCCGTCATAGACTGCCCCCTTTTCACTGATCCCCCCCCGTCATAGACTGCCCCTTATTCACTGATCCCCCCCCTGTTATAGACTGCACCCTAGTCACTGATCCCCCCCCCCCGTCATAGACTGCCCCTTATTCACTGGACCCCCCCCCCACCGTCAGACTGCTCCCCTATTCACTGATTCCCCCCCTGTCATAGACTGCCCCCCTATTCACTGATCCCCCGTCATAGACTGCCCCTTATTCACTGATCCCCCCCGTCATAGACTGCCCCCTATTCACTGATTTACCCCCCCCGTCAGACTGCCCCCCTATTCACTGATCCCCCCCCTGTCATAGATTGCAGCCTATTCACTGATCCCCCCCCCTGTCATAGATTGCAGCTTATTCACTGATCCCCCCCTGTCATAGATTGCAGCTTATTCACTGATCCCCCCCCTGTCATAGATTGCAGCTTATTCACTGATCCCCCCCCTGTCATAGATTGCAGCTTATTCACTGATCCCCCCCTGTCATAGATTGCAGCCTATTCACTGATCCCCCCCCCCCTGTCATAGATTGCAGCTTATTCACTGATCCCTCCCCCTGTCATAGATTGCAGCTTATTCACTGACCCCCCCCTGTCATAGATTGCAGCTTATTCACTGATCCCCCCCCTGTCATAGATTGCAGCTTATTCACTGATCCCCCCCATCATAGATTGCAGCTTATTCACTGATCCCCCCCCCCCCAGTCATAGATTGCAGCTTATTCACTGATCCCCCCCCCTGTCATAGATTGCAGCCTATTCACTGATCCCCCCCCGGTCATAGATTGCAGCTTATTCACTGATCCCCCCCCCCAGTCATAGATTGCAGCTTATTCACTGATCCCCCCCCCCCCCAGTCATAGATTGCAGCTTATTCACTGATCCCCCCCCGGTCATAGATTGCAGCTTATTTACTGACCCCCCCCCGCTCATAGATTGCAGCTTATTCACTGATTCCCCCCCCCCCCCCTGGTCATAGATTGCAGCTTATTCACTGATCCCCTGGTCATAGATTGCAGCTTATTCACTGACCCCCCCCCCCGGTCATAGATTGCAGCTTATTCACTGATCCCCCCCCCGGTCATAGATTGCAGCTTATTCACTGATCCCCCCCGGTCATAGATTGCAGCTTATTCACTGATCCCCCCCCCCCTGGTCATAGATTGCAGCTTATTCACTGATCCCCCCCCCGGTCATAGATTGCAGCTTATTCACTGATCCCCCCCGGTCATAGATTGCAGCTTATTCACTGATCCCCCCCGGTCATAGATTGCAGCTTATTCACTGATCCCCCCCGTCATAGACTGCCCCCTATTCACTGATTTACCCCCCCCGTCAGACTGCCCCCCTATTCACTGATCCCCCCCTGTCATAGATTGCAGCCTATTCACTGATCCCCCCCCCTGTCATAGATTGCAGCTTATTCACTGATCCCCCCCCTGTCATAGATTGCAGCTTATTCACTGATCCCCCCCCTGTCATAGATTGCAGCTTATTCACTGATCCCCCCCCGTCATAGATTGCAGCTTATTCACTGATCCCCCCCCGTCATAGATTGCAGCTTATTCACTGATCCCCCCCTGTCATAGATTGCAGCCTATTCACTGATCCCCCCCCCTGTCATAGATTGCAGCTTATTCACTGATCCCTCCCCCTGTCATAGATTGCAGCTTATTCACTGACCCCCCCCCCTGTCATAGATTGCAGCTTATTCACTGATCCCCCCCCTGTCATAGATTGCAGCTTATTCACTGATCCCCCCCGTCATAGATTGCAGCTTATTCACTGATCCCCCCCCCAGTCATAGATTGCAGCTTATTCACTGATCCCCCCCCCCAGTCATAGATTGCAGCTTATTCACTGATCCCCCCCCCTGTCATAGATTGCAGCCTATTCACTGATCCCCCCCCCCGGTCATAGATTGCAGCTTATTCACTGATCCCCCCCCCCAGTCATAGATTGCAGCTTATTCACTGATCCCCCCCCCCAGTCATAGATTGCAGCTTATTCACTGATCCCCCCCCGGTCATAGATTGCAGCTTATTTACTGATCCCCCCCCGCTCATAGATTGCAGCTTATTCACTGATTCCCCCCCCCCCCCTGGTCATAGATTGCAGCTTATTCACTGATCCCCTGGTCATAGATTGCAGCTTATTCACTGATCCCCCCCCCGGTCATAGATTGCAGCTTATTCACTGATCCCCCCCCCGGTCATAGATTGCAGCTTATTCACTGATCCCCCCCGGTCATAGATTGCAGCTTATTCACTGATCCCCCCCCCCCTGGTCATAGATTGCAGCTTATTCACTGATCCCCCCCCTGGTCATAGATTGCAGCTTATTCACTGATCCCCCCCGGTCATAGATTGCAGCTTATTCACTGATCCCCCCCGGTCATAGATTGCAGCTTATTCACTGATCCCCCCCGGTCATAGATTGCAGCTTATTCACTGATCCCCCCCGTCATAGATTGCAGCTTACTCACTGATCCCCCCCGTCATAGATTGCAGCTTATTCACTGACCCCCCCCCTGGTCATAGATTGCAGCTTATTCACTGATCCCCCCCCCCCCTGGTCATAGATTGCAGCTTATTCACTGATCCCCCCCCCCCCCCGGTCATAGATTGCAGCTTATTCACTGATCCCCCCCCGGTCATAGATTGCAGCTTATTCACTGATCCCCCCCGTCATAGATTGCAGCTTACTCACTGATCCCCCCCGTCATAGATTGCAGCTTATTCACTGACCCCCCCCCCCCCCCTGGTCATAGATTGCAGCTTATTCACTGATTCCCCCCCCCCTGGTCATAGATTGCAGCTTATTCACTGATCCCCCCCCGGTCATAGATTGCAGCTTATTCACTGATCCCCCCCGGTCATAGATTGCAGCTTATTCACTGACCCCCCCCCCCCCGTCATAGATTGCAGCTTATTCACTGATTCCCCCCCCCTGGTCATAGATTGCAGCTTATTCACTGATCCCCCCCCCCCGTCATAGATTGCAGCTTATTCACTGATCCCCCCCCCCCGTCATAGATTGCAGCTTATTCACTGATCCCCCCCCCCGTCATAGATTGCAGCTTATTCACTGATCCCCCCCCCCCCGTCATAGATTGCAGCTTATTCACTGATCCCCCCCCCCTGTCCTAGACTGCCCCCTTTTCACTGATCCCCCCCCGGTTATAGACTGCACCCTAGTCACTGATTCCCCCCCCGTCATAGACTGCCCCTTATTCACTGACCCCCCCCCCCGGTTATAGACTGCACCCTAGTCACTGATTCCCCCCCCCCCCCCCCCACCGTCATAGACTGCCCCCTATTCACTGATCCCCCCCCTGTCATAGACTGCCCCCTATTCACTGATCCCCCCCCCCCGTCATAGACTGCCCCTTACTCACTGCCCCCCCCTGTCATAGACTGCCCCCTATTCACTGATTCCCCCCCCCGTCATAGTCTGCCCCCTATTCACTGATCCCCCCCCTGTCATAGATTGCAGCTTATTCACTGATTTCCCCCCCGTCATAGATTGCAGCTTATTCACTGATCCCCCCCCCCCTGTCATTGCAGCTTATTCACTGATCCCCCCCCCTGTTATAGATTGCAGCTTATTCACTGATCCCCCCCATCATAGATTGCAGCTTATTCACTGATCCCCCCGTCATAGATTGCAGCTTATTCACTGATCCCCCCCCCTGTCATAGATTGCAGCTTATTCACTGATCCCCCCCCCCGACATAGATTGCAGCTTATTCACTGATTCCCCCCCCCCCCCGGCATAGATTGCAGCTTATTCACTGATCCCCCCCCTGTCATAGATTGCAGCTTATTCACTGATCCCCCCCCTGTCATAGATTGCAGCTTATTCACTGATCCCCCCCTGTCATAGATTGCAGCTTATTCACTGATCCCCCCCCTGTCATAGATTGCAGCTTATTCACTGATCCCCCCCCCCCCCCGTCATAGATTGCAGCTTATTCACTGATCCCTCCTGTCATAGACTGCCCCTTATTGACTGCCCCCCTCATAGACTGCCCCTTATTCACTGATTTTTTTTTTCCTCCCCTATTCACTGATCCCCCCCCCCCATCATAGAAGACCCCTTATTCACTGATCCCCCCGTCATAGACTTCCCCTTATTCACTGATTCCCCCCGTCATAGACTGCCCCTTATTCACTGCCCCCCCCCCCATCATAGACTGCCCCTTATTCACTGAACCCCCCTCCCCCGTCATAGACTGCCCCTTATTCACTGAGCCCCCCCCGTCATAGACTGCCCCTTATTCACTGATTCCCCCCCCCCCCCCGTCATAGACTGCCCCCTATTTACTGATTTCCCCCCCGTCATAGACTGCCCCCTATTTACTGATTCCCCCTCCCCCTTTGTCATAGACTAACCCTTATTTACTGATCCCTCCCAGGCATAGTCTTTGTCTTATTCACTGATCCCTCCTGTCATAGACTGCCTGTTATCCACTGAGCTCCCTGTCATAGACTGCTCCTTATTCACTGATCCCTCTCTGTCATAGGGCCCTCCTGTATTGTAATTGTACTGTCCCCCCTACATTGTAAAGTGCTGCGCAAACTGTTGCCGTAATATAAATCCTGTATAATAATAATAATAATAGACTGCCCCTTATTCACTGTACCCCCCCCCCCCCCCCCCCGTCATAGACTGTCCCTTATTCACTGCCATTGCCTGTATCTGTTTGACCCCTTTTTTGACAAAAAAGATGACATCAAGATAATTTGGAGTTCCAGTGTGCGACCAATTCCTTGTCTTGTTCGTCTTCCACGGTGGTGAGCCGAGGTTTGCACCTGTGATCCATCCTGCACCTGAGTTTGCCTGGAGCGGTGTGCTTCTCTCTGTTCTTTGCTACCCCTTATTCACTGATCCCCCCCCCCCCCCCGTCATAGACTACCCCCTATTCACTGATCCCCCCTGTCTTAGCCTTCCTTTATTCACTGACTGCCCCTTATTCACTAAACCCCCCCCCCCCCCCCCCCGGTCAAAGACTTCCCCTTGCTCACTGACCCCCCCCCCTGTCACAGACTGCCCCTTATTTACTAATCCCTCCCTGTCATAATCTTTGTCTTATTCACTGATCCCTCCTGTCATAGACTGCTTGTTATCCACTGAGCTCCCTGTCATAGACTGCCCCTTATTCACTGATCCCCCCCTGTCATAGGGCCCTCCTGTGCCTTCTGTATTGTAGTTGTACTGTCCTCCCCTACATTGTAAAGTGCTGTGCAAACTGTTGGCGTAATATAAATCCTGTATAATAATAATAATAATAATAATAGACTGCCCCTTATTTACTGATCCCTCCCTGTTATAGACTGTCCCTGTTATAGGGCCCTCCTGTCCCTTCTGTATTGTAATTGTACTGTCCCCCCCCTACATTGTGCAACTGTTGGCGCTATATAAATCCTGTATAATAGACTGCCCCTTATTCACCGATCCCTCCCTCTCTACTGTATTGTCATAACTGGATACCTCTTAGTATAGGGATAGCTGTATATCCCGATATTCACCCTGTCCTAGCAGAAATGTTATTAACAAGCTGTATACAACCTTCTTTTTGTGCATTATTATGGTAAAGGGTGAAGTCAGACATGACTGACACTAGCTTTCATTTTGTTCAGATGGCATCTGCATCCAAGGCTCTTTTTTTACTTTACGATTTCACTTGATATATTTAATATTAGAACTAAGCTTTTTTGTGAGCCTCTTAGTGAATGTAATAAATCGGATGCTATATCCCACCCACATAGTGTTTTGCAAATGGAGGAGGAGGGAGGGAAGTGTCAGTTACCACTGTGTATGCATGTGTGACTATAGGCACATGAGCTGCACAGATGAGAAAGGAGGAAATTTTAAGAGCTTACAAGGGAACTGAAATAGGAGCATGCTCAGTAGAGGACACCAGCTGGTCTACACAATCTCAACAACAAGCCTGCAATGGGGACACAAAGCATATGGGAAGGACAGCTGAAGGCAGGATCAACCAGGTATATTTTGCTCTACACAAAATGAATGCTTTAGTGGCTTAGTAAGTATAAACACTGTTGAAAGATGTTACGCTGTGAGAATAGTGATCTTTATTCTAAGCAAAAAAATTGTGATTCCCATTTTAGCCAGCATCTACCCGATACTCATTCACATGGGGGGGGGGTCCGGGATCTGGGACCCCCCTTGTTAAAGGGTGCTTCCAGATTCCGATAAGCCCCCACCCCCTATGTCAGGGGTCTCAAACTGGTGGCCCTCCAGCTGTTGCAAAACTACAAGTCCCATGAGGCATTGCAATGCTGACAGTTACAAGCATGACTCCCACAGGCAAAGGCATGATGGGACTTGTAGTTTCGCAACAGCTGGAGGGCCGCCAGTTTGAGACCCCTGCCCTATGTGAATGGGTATCGGCTAAAGCTGCACGATTCCCCCCACCCACAGTTGTCAACACGGTGTGGATCCCCTCCGAATCCATACTAAACCCGATGGACCTGGGGGGGGTGGGGCGGGGGGACCTCATGCCCCTTTTTTACACTTTTTTTTTTTTTTTTTTCTCTACACATTCAGCTGTCAGCGGGGAAGCCCGCTGACAGATGATGACTCACCGGTTGTTGAGGACTCTGCAGCAGGCTTTCCGGCCCCCCTTAACAACCAGCTATATACAGTGTGTTTTTAAAGAGGGGAAAATTGTAAAACGCATAAAAAATGGTACAAAAACGCAAAAGTGCCTGAAAAATGCATCAAGCGCAGCCACATAGATATGAACCTAGCCTTAGTCCTGTTCTTTGCTAGCAGTATTCAGTGTATTATGAAGAGACTCTGTAAGGCTGCATTCACACCAGAGCGTTTCAACGTCGCACGTTTTTGCCGCGATTTTGTACTCCAATGTAAAAAGCAGAAAAAACGCCTGTAATCTGCCCCAAAGAAGCTCATGTTCTTTTTTGAGTTGAGGGTGTTTTTCAGGCATTTTGCTTCAGGTGACAAAACGCTCAGATGTGAACAGGTGCCATTGAAATGAATGGGATTTTACTTGTTGGGCGTTTTTTGGGGCATTTTACGAGCATTTTATGAGCCGAAAACGCTCAGGTGTGACTACAGCCTAAGGCCTTGTGCACACAGGATGTTTTGTTTTTCCTCCCTTGGACATTTTTGCTGCAGGGGAGGAAAAAGCAGCTTAAAAAAATGCACCTAAAACCTTGCCTTGCAAACGCGTTTAGGCAAGTCAAACATGTGGGCATTCATACATTCCATTGGCTAGAATATTCATTTACTCTGACCATTGGAATGAATATATGCTTAAATGTTAACGTTGTTGTAAAGACTGAATGTTTTTTACCTTCATTCATTCTTTGGCATGTTAAGTGTTTTTCTGCCCAAATGTTCCTCTCCTAAGGCTCCATGCACACTAGAGCTCGTAAACTGCCGTTTTTTGGAGTTTGGAGTTTTTTTAACAGCCCATAAGTTCCACTCTGTTATCCTAAGTGTCCGTGCACACATGGACGTTTTTTAGCTTTTATCAGCAGCAGTGAAGTTTATGGGCTGTTCTCTAGAACGCCATAAAATCGCATTCAAAGTGAACCCCAAAAAAACGCAGATAAACGCGTGTTATTTAGCATTCGGCGTTCTATTTTTTTTAATGCATTGTGGGATTTTTGGAGTGTCCTCTGTGTACTTTGTATTTTTATTAAAACGCCCATTAACGCTAAAAAACGCGTTTAAACACTAGTACAAAACGCTGTTAAAAGCGTGTTTTTCAGCCAGCGTTTTCTGTCAGCACTCTGGTGTCCAGAAAAAGCTTTTTTGAGCCCCAGTGTGCATGGAGCCTAAACGTGTTAATGGTCGGTTTTTTTTTTTTTTTTTTCCGGCCTCTAATTACTCCTCTTATAATTATACGTGTAAATGCCTGGCCACAAAGGCTAAGATGGAGGTGTGTTTATAGGGGGGAGAAGTCAAAGGCCTGTAAAAGTGGCGTTTTTACATCCTGTATGCATGAGGCCTAAACGTTTTAATCCAGTAGGTCCCGGCAGTGTGTACTCGCTGGTTCCAACCTTTCCATTCTAGCACTGCAGCCTAGGAAAACATCTTTTTCAGCATTAAACCCTTTACTCATTAGTGACGTATAGGGATGGAAGAAGCAACAGTGTGTGGCTGCAGACATAGACATCTGACGCTCCCAGAAGTGTCGAATGCTGAAGATATTTTAGTAGTCTGCAGTGCTGGAATAGAGGAGAAGAGGAAGAAATGGGCCAACACAAAGGTAAGTTTATGCTAGGGATTGACCGATATTATTTTTTCGGCGCCGATACGATACAGACATTTCGGCCACCTCTCCTGCCGATATTTTTTGCTGATATTTTGTACATTTAAAATGATTTTTTTTTATACTGTCATTTTAAATGACTCTTTATGGAAGGATCGGGGGTCTATAAGACCCCCAACAACTCCACTGCACTTGAAAGTATTCAAAACTTCAAGATCTGCATTTTTGAATACTTTATTTTTAAAAACTGGCGCCTTTAACCACTTCAGCCCCGGAAGGATTTACCCCCTTCCTGACCAGAGCACTTTTTACAATTTGGCACTGCGGCGCTTTAACTGCTAATTGCGCGGTCATGCAATCAGTACCCAAACGAAATTTGCGTCCTTTTCTTCCCACAAATAGAGCTTTCTTTTGATGGTATTTGATCACCTCTGCCGTTATTTTTTGCGCTATACACGGAGAAAGACCGAAAATTTTGAAAAATGATATTTTCTACTTTTTGTTCTAAAAAAAAATCCAATAAACTAAATTTTAGTCATACATTTAGGCCAAAATGTATTCGGCCACATGTCTTTGGTAAAAAAAATGTCAATAAGTGTATATTTATTGGTTTGCGCAAAAGTTATAGCGCCTACAAACTAGGGTACATTTTCTGGAATTTACACAGCCTTTAATTTATGACTGCCTATGTCGTTTCTTGAGGTGCTAAAATGGCAGGGCAGTACAAAACCCCCACAAGTGACCCCATTTTGGAAAGTAGACACCCCAAGGAAATTGCTGAGGCATGTTGAGCCCATTGAATATTCCTTTTTTTTTGTCCCAAATGATTGAATAATTACAAAAAGTTGTCACTAAATGATATATTGCTCACACAGGCCATGGGCATATGTGGAACTGCACCCCAAAATACATTAAGCTGCTTCTTCTGAGTATGGGGATACCACATGTGTGGGACTTTTTGGGAGCCTAGCCGCGTACGGGGCCCCGAAAACCAATCACTGCCTTCAGGATTTCTAAGGGCGTAAATTTTTGATTTTACTCCTCACTACCTATCACAGTTTTGAAGGCCATAAAATGCCCAGATGGCATAAAACCCCCCCCCCCCAAATGACCCCATTTTGGAAAGTAGACACCCCAAGCTATTTGCTTTGAGGCATGTTGAGTCCATGGAATATTTTATATTTTGACACAAGTTGCGACAAAGTGACAAATTTTTATTTTTTTTTGCACAAAGTTGTCATCAAATGATATATTGCTCACACAGGCCATGGGCATATGTGGAATTGCACCCCAAAATACATTTAGCTGCTTCTCTTGAGTATGGGGATACCACATGTGTGGGACTTTTTAGGAGCCTAGCTGCGTACGGGGCCCCGAAAACCAATCACCGCCTTCAGGATTTCTAAGGGTGTAAATTTTTGATTTCACTCTTCACTGCCTATCAGTTTCGGAGGCCATGGAATGCCCAGGTGGCACAACCCCCCCCAAATGACCCCATTTTGGAAAGTAGACACCCCAAGCTATTTGCTGAGAGGCATGGTGAGTATTTTGCAGCTCTCATTTGTTTTTGAAAATGAAGAAAGACAAGAAGAAAATTTTTTTTTTTCAATTTTCAAAACTTTGTGACAAAAAGTGAGGTCTGCAAAATACTCACTATACCGCTCAGCAAATAGCTTGGGGTGTCTACTTTCCAAAATGGGGTAATTTGGGGTTTTTTTTGCCACCTGGGCATTCCATGGCCTCTGAAACTGTGATAGGCAGTGAAGAGTGAAATCAAAAATTTACACCCTTAGAAAGCCTGAAGGCGGTGCTTGGTTTTCGGGGTCCCGTACGCGGCTAGGCTCCCAAAAAGTCCCACACATGTGGTATCCCCGTACTCAGGAGAAGCAACAGAATGTATTTTGGGGTGTAATTTCACATATTCCCATGGCATGTTTGAGCAATATATCATTTAGTGACAACTTTGTGCAAAAAAAAAAAAAAAAATGTCTCTTTCCCGCAACTTGTGTCACAATATAAAATATTCCATGGACTCGACATGCCTCTCAGCAAATAGCTTGGGGTGTCTACTTTCCAAAATGGGGTCATTTGGGGGGGGGTTTGAACTGTCCTGGCATTTTATGCACAACATTTAGAAGCTTATGTCACACATCACCCACTCTTCTAACGACTTGAAGACACAGCCTTTTCTGACACTTTTTGATTACATGAAAAAATTATTTTTTTTTTTGCAAGAAAATTACTTTGAACCCCCAAACATTATATATTTTTTTAAAGCAAATGCCCTACAGATTTAAATGGTGGGTGTTTTCATTTTTTTTTCACACAGTATTTGCGCAGCGATTTTTCAAACGCATTTTTTGGGGAAAAAACACACTTTTTTAAATTCTAATGCACTAAAACACACTATATTGCCCAAATGTTTAATGAAATAAAAAAGATGATCTTAGGCCGAGTACATGGATACCAAACATGACATGCTTTAAAATTGCGCACAAACGTGCAGTAGCGACAAACTAAATACATTTTTAAAAGCCTTTAAAAGCCTTTACAGGTTACCACTTTAGATTTACAGAGGAGGTCTACTGCTAAAATTACTGCCCTCGATCTGACCTTCGCGGTGATACCTCACATGCATGGTGCAATTGCTGTTTACATTTGACGCCAGACCGACGCTTGCGTTCGCCTTAGCGCGAGAGCAGGGGGGACAGGGGTGCTTTTTTTTTTTTTTTTTCTTTATTATTTTTTTGCTTTTTTATCTTATTTTTAAACTGTTCCTTTCATTTTTTTTTTAAAATCATTTTTATTGTTATCTCAGGGAATGTAAATATCCCCTATGATAGCAATAGGTAGTGACAGGTACTCCTTTTTTTTAAAAAAAAAAATTGGGGTCTAGTAGACCCTAGATTTCTCCTCTGCCCTCAAAGCATCTGACCACACCAAGATCGGTGTGATAAAATGCTTTCCCAATTTCCCAATGGCGCTGTTTACATCCGGCGAAATCGAAGTCATAAAATGCTCGTAGCTTCCGGTTTCTTAGGCCATAGAGATGTTTGGAGCCACTCTGGTCTCTGATCAGCTCTATGGTCAGCTGGCTGAATCACCGGCAGCATTCTCAGGTTCCCTGTTGAGACAGGAGAGCCAGAGAAAAACACGATGGGGGGGGGGGGCATTCCCTCCCACTGCTTGTAAAAGCAGTCTAGAGGCTAATTAGCCGCTAGGATTGCTTTTACATGAAAGCTGACCGCTGGCTGAAAAGAATGATACCAAGATGATACCTAAACCTGCAGGCATCATTCTGGTATAACCACTCAAAGTCGTGAATGGCGTACCTGAAGACCAAAAAATGGTTAACAATAAAGCACAGTAAACGGTAAAGTATAAAAAATTGCATACCTGAAAAGCAAACATGGTAAAACATAATAACAATAAAACATTGCAGAATAGAATACAGTAAAAAAGAGCAGAACAATAGAGAGAGAGAGAGAGAGAACAATAAAACGACAACTATTTTTTTTTATTTTATATTTTTGTTCGTTTTTTTTTTTTTTTTTTTTTTTTTACACTTTTTTTTGTAACTGTAACTTTAGTAACTGTAACCGGTTCCAGGTTCGGGTCTCTCAAAATGCGATGGCATCTTGGGGGACCCTGTGAAAGTGTGCCTAGTCTGTGCAATGCTGTACCCTACGCTAATACTCAACTAGTGAATGGTAGCGTTCAAAACATTCACCAATGCAAAGACCAGGATTGTCAGGACAGGAGGGACAATAATAGCGGGTGTCACGCTTATATCCGCGCTTGCTGCAGACACAACATCTTTTTTGGGGGGGGTTCGCTGGGTAGGGGTACTCGGGAGGACATAAAGAAAATGCCTCTCATGCAGCCGACTGCATTTGGTTGGGGATGTGAATGGAGGAATTACGGGCGCTGCAGAAGTGGTGGGTTCCCAATTAGGATTGGCGAATGCAGTAGGAAGGGCACTATGGGCACGACGGGCCTGTGTTTGTCTTCTTCTTGGTGGCAGCGGGACACTACTTGTGCTTGCCACCTCACCAGCTTGAACTGCACTTATGGGACTCGCCACGTCACCAAGTGTTACTGCAGTGCTGGTTTGACTACGACCGGGGTGTACTAGGCCGCTGGTGCTTGCCAGTTCACCAAAACGCTACCAAAAAATCTGTTAGCGATCGCAGGGATCAGGCCTGACTCTGCGAACGCTGCAGTTATGCGTTTAGTGTTTTGTAAGTGACAGTGATCGATCGATACTGCACTTGGGTGGGCTGGGCTGGGCCGGGCGGAGGGGCAAAACGCAGGTGCTAGCAGGTATCTGGGCTGATCCCGCTAACACTGCGTTTTTGGGAACCCTAAACTGCTGGGGACGCCAGTATAGATCTGATCGGATCAGATATTGATCCGTTCAGATAATATACAACTAAGGGAGGTGTACGGTGCGTGCGTGGGTGTTAGCGGTACTGGCACTAATCTGACGCTGCCTGGGGCTGGTGCTTGCCAGTTCACCAAAACGCTACCAAAAAAACTGTTAGCGATCGCAGGGATCAGGCCTGACTCTGCGAATGCTGCAGTTATGTATTTTAGTGTTTTGTAAGTGACAGTGATCGATCGATACTGCACTTGGGTGGTCTGGGCTGGGCGGAGGGGCAAAACGCAGGTGCTAGCAGGTATCTGGGCTGATCCCGCTAACACTGCGTTTTTGGGAACCCTAAACTGCTGGGGACGCCAGTATAGATCTGATCGGATCAGATATTGATCCGTTCAGATACTATACCACTAAGGGAGGCGTATGCTGCGTGCGTGGGTGTTAGCGGTACTGGCGCTAATCTGACGCTGCCTGGGGTGACGCATATCACCGCCGGGCGATCAGGGGGCTAAACCTTTATTTGGTAATAAACGGCGGGTGCCCTGACACTATAAAAAATAAACAAACTAACCAGCGTCAACCGTAACGGTGATCAGTGGTGAAAGGGTTAACTAGGGGGCAATCAAGGGGTTAAAACATTTATTCGATAGTATATGGGGGTCCCTGCCGCTATAAAACGCTGACGGCGAACCTAAATATTTACGTCCCTAACTAGCGTCACCAGTGACACTAATACAGCGATCAGAAAAATGATCGCTTAGTGACACTGGCGACGGGGTGATCATGGGGTTAAAACTTTATCAGGGGGGGTTAGGGGGGTATCCTAGACCTACAGGGGGCTAACACTAACTGCCCTACCACTTCTGTCACAAACTGACACCATGCAGTAATCAGAAAAACAAAACAAAAACAAAACACTGCTTGGTGTCAGTGTGACGGGGGGGGGGGGGGTGATTGGGGGGGATCGGGGGTGTAAAGTGGGCCTGGCATGTTCTACTGTGTGCGTGTGTGTGTGTGTATGTGTTGTGCACTCACATGTCTTCTCTCCTCGGCGCCGGAACGGAAACTGCCGAGCCGAGGAGAGATGACATCACATCCTCTGTGTACTACACAGAGGCAGGGGATGTTTCTCATTGGCTGAGAGCGATCGCGAGGGGGGGGCCACGATCGGATGGCCTCCCCCTCATCTCTGATCACTGCCAGACAAAAGCCGACCGCCGCTGGCCCACGGGAAGGCAATCACGTACGAGGTACGTGATTTTGCCTGCCCGTGCCATTCTGTTCACGTATATATGCGTGAGGCGGTCGGCAAGTGGTTAAGATGCCAGTAATCCGGGAAGTGATGTCATGACATTGCTTCCGGGTTACTAGATCCGAAACCCGAGCGAAGCATTGGCTTTGTTTGGGTCTTCTGCCAGCCGGGGGACGTGTCAGCTGGTTGCTCGGGCCTCCCAGTGGGACAGGGGAGCCCAGGCGAGCGGTGGAGGGGATGTCCCCTCTTGCTGCTTGTAATAACAGCCAAGGGGCTGCTGAGCCACGTCGGTTGTTATTACAATAAAGCCGACCGTCCGTTCTAAAGAACAGTGCCAGGGTAATGCATGCAGCTGCAGAGGCATCACCTCGGTAAAACCCCTTGAAGCACTATCGGTAATACCGGTCAGTTTTTTTTGACCGGTACTGATACTTCTAAAAAAGTGAATATTGGCCGCCCCGATAATTGGTGGATCCCTAGTTTATGCAGTCTTTCTTTGCAGGGATCTGCTGGATTACCCAACTGAGTCTCATTACGTATTAGTACTATACTTCCCATTACCAACATATTGGTATTTATACTAAATAATTTAAAGCTACAGCAAATATTTCAGGCAGTGGGGCTGGAGTTGAATAAGGTTGTGGCAACCTATGGGAGGATCTCACCAGTCAATCAGGCCCCAGTTAGAGTGGAGCATGTTTTAAATGTTTGTACAGGTGATGTTGCTTGTGTTTTTAGGCTTAAGCATATTGTTTTTTTGTTTTTTTTTGTGTTGTGTTGTGTGGGGTTTTTTTTTAAACAGTTTATTGGCATGTCAGACACCTGGTGTGACTGGACCCTAAGAAATTACTAAATCCATTGGCTTAACGTGGCAGTCAGTGAACTGGTATTTTCAGAAGAGGTTAGCAATGATGGCCTCTATACTTCTTCTTTCCTTACAGTTTTCCTCTCAGCTTTTTATTTAAAGCGGTACTTTAACCACTTCCTGCCCAACCTATAGCAGAATGACGGCTGGGAAATGGTTCTGTTATCCTGACTGGGTGTCCTATGATGTCCAGCAGGATAAGCCATGATTGCCCGCCTGCGGGGGCATGCAGCGTGGCGATCGGTGGTGTGGCTGACGCACCGCATCTTTATTCTAGGTAAAGAGCCTCTGACGGAGGCTCTTTACCTTGTGATCAGCTGTGTCCAATCACAGCTGATCACAGTGGAAACAGGAAAAGTCGTGTATGGGCTTTTCCTCTACTCGCGCTGATAGACGCGAGTAGAGGAGAGCCAATCGGCTGCTCTCCTGACAGGAGGGTCTGCGCTGATTATCCCCCTAGGGATGCCAACAAGAGAATCCCACCCATGGTCACCAGGTAAGCCCACTAGAGCCAACCAGGGATGGCAATCATTGCCCATTAGGGATGGCACTTTGTGCCCATCAGTGATGCCTGCCAGCGCCTCTGATCAGTGCGGCCAATGAGTGCCATCCGTCAGTGCGGCCGATGAGTGCCACCTCATCAGTGCCAATCAGTGAAGGAGAAAACGTTCTTATTTACAAAGTTTTGTAACAGAAACGAAGAAAAACTTTTCGTTCTTTTTTTTATTTGTAGCGCAAAAAATAAAAACCCCAGAGGTGATCAAATACCACCAAAAGAAAGCTCTATTTGTGGGGAAAAAAATGATAAAAATTTTGGGTACAATGTCGCATGACTGTGCAATTCAAAATGTGACAGTGCTGAAAGCAGAATATTGGTCTGGGCGGGAAGGTGTATAAGTGCCCTGTATTGAAGTGGTTAATATTGCACAGAGTGGACCTTTACCTCCTCTGGGGTCCCCCGCCGGCGCTGTCCGCTCCTCCTCTTCTCCGAATGCTTCCTCAGCAAGGTATGGTGTAACGTATAAGGCACAAATTAATACAGATATTCTGTCTGTAAGATGGGCATTCTTTACATTGCCCACCAAAGTATAGAGTGTTCTTTTTATGCTGAACAGCAGTGTAGGGGCCCTTTTCCAACTGACCACCAATGTAAGGAGACACATCTCAATTGACCTCGTGTAAGGCTCCATTCACACCTGAGCATAGCGCAGCGACAGCTGCTGCAGAGTGTTTTGTTTTGCTTGATTCGTTTTTTAGTGGTGCATTTTTGGAGCAGCATCATTCATTTCCGCTCCAAAGAAACTTGTATACCAAATCTTGGCACAGAGCCAGAAGCAGTTGCGTTTTTTGCTGTGATTGTAGCATGTTTTGTCGCTCGACAATCGTGGCAAAATCGCACCGCGTTTGAGGTGCCATTAAGGCCCCTTTCACACTGGGGCGGGAGGTGCGTTGGCGGTAAAGCGCCGCTGTTATTAGCGGTGCTTTACCGTCGTTTTAGTGGTGGTATTCGCCCACTAGCGGGGCGGTTTTACCCCTGCTAGCGGCCGAGAAAGGGTTAAGAACCACCGCTTTGCCGGCGATATAGCCGCGCTGCCTCATTGATTTCAATGGGCAGGAGCGGTGTATACACCGCTCCGAAAATGCTGCTAGCAGGACTTTTTTTCCCGTCCTGCTAGCGTACCGCTCCAAAGTGAAAGCCCTCGGGGCTTTCACACTGGAGACACAGCAGCAACTGTATCGGGTTGGTTATTTTTAGCACAATAGCGCCTGCAAAACGCCCCAGTGTGAAAGGGGTCTAAGAAATAATGGCATCGCAAACAAGCTTCATGGGCAGAATTGCCATTCTGCCCACGATCCAAATCGTTCAGGTGTGAATGGAGCCTAAGGGGGCCCTTCTCCAACTGACCAATAATGTCAGGGGGGGGCCCCTTCTTTTTTTAACCGGTACTGATACTTCTATAAAAGTGAATATTGGTTGCCCCGATAATTGGTGGATCCCTAGTTTATGCAGTCTTTCATTGCAGGGATCTGCTGGATTACCCAACTGAGTCTCATTACGTATTAGTACTATACTTCCAATTACCAACATATTGGTAGGTATACTAAATAATTTAAAGCTACAGCAAATATTTCAGGCAGTGGGGCTGGAGTTGAAATGGCTGTGGCAACCTATGGGAGGATCTCACCAGTATGGTATGGTGTCAATCGGGCTCCAGTTACACTTGAGTGGAGCATGTTTTAAATGTTTGTACAGGTGATTTCGCTTGTGTTCCAGGCTTGAGCATATCGTTTTTTCGTTTTTGTCTTTTTTTTTTTTCTTTTTTTTTTTGTGTTGTGTGTTTTTTTTTTTTTGCTACTAAGCAAAAAAAAAAAAAAAAAGCGTGCTTTTCAGGTACCCCCTTTGAAGTTCGTTGGAGCCAAAACACACAAGTGTGCCCCAAAAGAAGCTCAATTACTTTTTCGACAGCAAGCCTAATTTTAACACCCAGCAAGGCATTGGATAAAGTATAACTAAAGACGTTTTTTAGATTTGGGTAGATGTAAGGGATTAGAACCGCTGTCAGGTGGGCCCATGCAGACAGTGATTAGACACTTTAAGAAGAGGAGAGGGCTGTGCTAGGGTATTGACTCTTCTGAAATTGGCAGCAAGTTTTGAGGCATGTAGAAAGTCAATATACATAATTGTTTGCGGAAAGGAAAATTGCTGCAAACATTAAAAAAAGGCTTAGGTTGCATATGCATTTTTTTCAACGGTTTACTGCATTTTCAGTGCCTTTTGCACCTGTGAAAAAAGGACATGTGACTCAAACGCACCAAAAATCCGGATGCGTTTTCTATTCATTTAATTAGGAAATTGTGTTTTTTTTTTTTTTTTTTTTTAACCACACCAAACATGCACGAAAAATGTAGCAAGCAAGACTTTTAAAAATGCAACAGACCCGCAACTAACTGGTGTGAAGAGCTCCATAGGAATTAATGGTCATGCATTTTTCTTCCACTTTTGGTAAGGCAAAAACAAAAGAAAAACTGTTATCCGTGTGAAAGGGGCCTTACACCGCAAACACGGATAGCAAACAGCTGAAATAGGACCAAAAAGGTTTTTCCTGTGTGCTACACAGTGGCAAATACTGTGAAGGCGTAATACCCCCTTGTGGGGTGAGTGCATTTCCTATGGGGCATCTTTTAGGAAGCACCAAAGAGTCTTTTGAAGAGCACCTGTCACTTTATTTTTACTTTTCACTATGTGTTTTTATGACATATGGACTTTCTAGTGCACCAGCACTTTTTTACTAGAGGATATAATAAGTGATTGATGTTTGTTGCCATATATGATTTATCACCACAGCAGTTAGGAGGAATATATATTTATCAAAGGTTGGATTGTTCACCAATTTGCATTTTAGTAGTATCACACCAGGTTGTTGTCACAATCACTCCAGTTATTCAACCAGGAATTCACCCTTTACTAGCCAGGGGTTCAAAATACTCCACATTAGAACAGCGCCACATCTATCCTCCTATCTTCCATTTTTTTCTATTTCCACCTTTGATGGATCTATTGGTAGAGGCTGCAGTTCTTTGTCAGAATCTCTCCATAAGCGCAGATTTCATATATTTTTCATTACTTTATACATCCCTGTATGTTTTGGTCGTTCAGGTGCTTATCCAATAGTATTTCTAAACTATCGATGCCCCCCGCTGAGACCACCACCTGGGGAAGGGAATTCCACATCCTGGCCGCTCTTACAGTAAAGAACCCTTTACGTAGTTTATGGTTAAACCTCTTTTTTCTTATTTTAATGAGTGGCCACGTGTCTTGTTAAACTCCCTTCTGTGGAAAAGTTGTATACCTATTGTGGGGTCACCAGTATGGTATTTGTAATTTGAAATCCTATCCCCTCTCAAGCGCCTCTTCTCCAGAGAGAATATGTCCAGTGCGCTCAACCTTTCCTCATAACTAATATCCACCAGACCCTTTATTAGCTTTGTTGCTCTTCTCTGTACTTGCTCCATTTCCAGTACATCCTTCCTGAGGACTGGTGCCCAGAACTGGACGGCATACTCTAGGTGCGGCCGGACCAGAGTCTTGTAGAGCGGGAGAATTATCGTTTTATTTATGGAGTTGATCCCCTTTTTAATGCATGCCAATATTCTGTTTGCTTTATCAGCAGCAGCTTGGCATTGCATGCCATTGATGAGCCTATCATCTACTAGGACCCCCAGGTCCTTTTCCATCCTAGATAGGTCCCGGTGGTGATTTATTGTTAAGTTTTCCAAGTCTAATTCTGCCCTCTCTTAGCCATGAGGGTGCTTCCTGTGACGTGTCACGAGGATAAACACTGCAGTTTTGGTTACTGAAGCCCCTGATTCCCTCGTGAAGACTGAGGAGAAGAAAGAAAACAATTCCTTCGCCATCTCCCCATCCTTTGTAATAGATGTCCTTCCTCATTTTTATGGGGCCAATATGGTCTGTCCTCCCTTTTTTACTGTTTAAATACTTAAAGAATTTCTTGGGATTTTTTTTTGCTCTCCTCTGCTATCTTTCGTGTTCTATCTTAGCCCCCCCTAATTGCATCCTCCTTACATTTCTTGTTGCATTCTTTATAAAGTCTGAATGCTGATGATGATTCCCCCACCTTGTATTTTTTGAAGGCCTTCTCATTTGCTTTTATATGCATTTATACATTGGAGTTAAGCCATCCAGGACTTTTGTTCGCTTTTTTAGATTTATTACCCAAAGAGATGCACTGGCTAATGCCCTTATTTAATATGCTCTTAAAGCAAACCCATCTCTCCTCTGTGTTCTTTGTTTCAGACTTCTGCAAAAATCAGTGAGCCAATCGCATAAGTAGGAAACTACATATCTGGAGGGCGTTCTGTACACCATGTGCATAGAAGGCCTCCAGGTTGCCATATTGCCAGATTGAAAAGGAAAAATTACATTCAATTATGACTTGTGTAAAAATTGTATCTTTATATCATTTTTTTATTTGCTAACTTGCTTTCCCACAAAAGTGGTGTTACCCTTTAAATTGACAACGGTCAGTATTTTTTTCAAATGCAGCTAATGTGAGTACCTGAATATAACTTGGTATCGACATTTTACAATCCTCTTCACAGCAGAGCTCATACAGGAAGAGGGAGGGCCGGGACTAGGAGTCAGTTTTGTTGTATGCAAATGTGCTGACGAGGATGCTGATGAGAGGGATGACCTCAAAATTTTGCTGCTGTCTAGTCAGCAGGCTGGGGCTGGAGAGAGGATTTTGCTGTCCCTTTTCTACAGCCTATACCTGTAACAGAGAAAGTGATGTTATCCACCTGACTGTACTGTATTACAGGGCTGTGTAAAACTCAGAAGGGGGTGGGCTCCCTTAGGCTGCATTCACACCTGGGCGTTTTGAATCGCAGGCAGATTTTCCGCGATTCTGCCCACAACGCCCAGGTGTGAATGACAAATCGCACAACGCACATTTCAGATGGGATTAATTTGAATGGCACCTAAAAAGGCAGTGCAGTTCTGCTACGATTAGTCGTGGCAGACTGCATCGTGTGAAGCTTGTTGCCCAAAAAAGTTCTTTTGGGCGACATGCCTCACGCGATGCAATTTGCTACGATTGCAGGATCGCACTGCGTTTTTTAGGTGCCATTCAAATTAATGCCATCTGATATGTGCGTTGTTTGATTTGTCATTCACAACTGGGCGTTTTAAAATCGCGGGCAGAATTGCGGCAAATCTGCCCACAATTCAAAACGCCCAGGCGTGAATGCAGCCTTATATGTATGTCATCTGGATATTTATCTGTTTGCATGGAGCTCAGCTAGCTACAGTTCTTTACACCATGACTAACCGTCAAGCAGATTTTAGTTGATGATGCATTTGTATAAAGTCAACAAATTAAAGGATGTTTTGCAAAAAAAATAACATTGAGCCCAGGTTCACACTGAGCTGCGGGAATGAAGCTGTGCGATTTCACTCCCGCACGTCAGTCCCAGTTTCGGCTGCAATTTCAGAGACATCTGCGCAGGTTTGTCAATGTAAATCGCAGGCTGAAATCACAAAAGGTAGTACAGAAACTACTTTTTGAAATTGCCGCAGATGCGGCGCCGCACCAATTAGGACGGGTGCCATTGACGGCAATTGCCGCCGATTTGACATGTCAAATCGCATGTCAAAAAAACCCACTACAGTGTGAACCAGGGCTAAAATAGATTTTGAGTGGTTGGCAGCCAAGAATTTTTTTTTTTTTAATTTAAAATCTGATTATTATGATTAGCAGTTCCACATTTGCTCTGGTTTCACAAATAAACCCCATGATTATTCAGGTGTTGGATTCCTTGGCCCACAGAATTTTCCTAGGTCTTAAAATGCTTGGAATGCTCTTAGTAGGCAGATTGCATTCTGTTCTCGGTTAATTAGTGAACCTTTCAGAATACATTAAGATGTTTAGTCTGGGTAATAACAGTAGAAAACCATGGCTTTAGATCAGGGGTCTCCAAACTTTTCAGTACAAGGGCCATGTTGTATGTTACAAATATTTGGGGCCAAAAAACGTTTTATAAATCAACTAGAGCAAAAAATGAATGAACACGTTTTACTTTCATCTTGTTTGGAATCGGCATTTAAAACAAAACTAAAGTCCTGCGTTAAATCAAGGTCCTCACAACCCCCCTTTACATCAGGGTCCCCATCAGAGTCCCCCCTACATCAGGCGAGACTAACGGATCTGTATCCTCAGTCTGGGCACATCAGCTGTGGACCGGGTAAAATCTTGTAGCAAGCCAGGTGTAGCCCTTGGGCCGAAGTTTGGAGACCCCTGCTATAGAATATGGATATTCCACTTTTCATTTTACCAATTACTTTAAGCACCTGACTTATTTCATTCTCGCCGTATATTTGCATTACAGTATATGCTTCAAATTGGGTGTCATGATTTTATTTAAAGCACATCGATCGCTAATCTAACAAACCAAACCCACTGTGAAATAGGCACCCTCTGCCTAATTTTACCTATGACATTGCCATTTATCCCCTTTTTCTGACTCTACCCCAGAAAAGTCACCAAAAATCCCCCAGCAACGTTGGTACTTGTGCAGCATTTTGAAACTGCTTCCAACCATGCAGGGGTGTGGAAATGTTTAAAAAAAAATACTTGTCCAAGGGACTACATCAGGGTCCCAATTTACTTTGCCCTCATGACAATCTACTTGTCCTGATAAAACAATAATTTTCACCACTTAAGCGCTGGACCATTTGGCTGGCCAAAGACCAGAGCACTTTTTGCGATTCTGCACTGCTTTGCTTTAACTGGCAATTGCGCAGTCGTGCGATGTGGCTCCCAAACAAAATTGACGTCCCTTTTTTTTTTTTTTTTTCCCCACAAATAGAGCTTTCTTTTGGTGGCATTTGATCACCACTGCGGTTTTTGTTTTTTGCGCTATAAACAAAACATAGCGACAATTTTGAAAAAAAACACATTTTTTACTTTTTGCTATAATAAATATCCCCCAAAAAAATCTATTAAAAAAAACATTTTTTTCCTCAGTTTAGGTCGATATGTATTCTTCTACATATTTTTGGTAAAAAAAATCGCAATAAGCGTTTATTGATTGGTTTGCGCAAAAGTTATAGTGTCTACAAAATAGGGGTTGGTTTTATGGCATTTTTACATACAGCTATAAAATTGCACTGATTACTGTAAAAATGACACTGGCAGTGAAGGGGTTAACCACTAGCTGGCTAGGAAGTGGCTAAGTGTCCTAGGGAGTAATTCTAACTGTTAGGGGGCGTGGCTACGTGTGACAAATCACTGATCATCGCTCCCGATCACAGGGAGCTATGATCAGTGACAGTGTCACTAGGCGGAATGGGGAGATGCTTGTTTACATTAGCATCTCCCCGTTCTTCCTCTCCATGTGACGATCGTGGCAATTTCAAAGGAACGTACAGGTACGCCCATTTGCCCAGCTGTGCCATTTTGCCGACGTATAAGTACATGCGGCGGTCGGCAAGTGGTTAAAGAAGTCCATCCTAACACTAAAATCGCTACAGATGTCCATGATCTAACACTTGCCTATCTAGGCCTTTAACTACTTCCATACTGGGCATTTTCACCCCCTTCCTGCCCAAGCCAATTTTCAGCTTTCAGTGCTTTCGCACTTTGAATAACAATTGCGCGGTCATACTACACTGTACCCAAATTAAATTTTTATCATTTTTTTTCCCCACTAATAGAGCTTTCTTTTGGTGGTATTTGATCAACCCTGCGATTTTTTTTATTTCTTGTGCTATAAACAAAACAAAAGTGACAAGTTTGAAAAAACACAATATTTTTTACTTTTTGCTATAATGGGTATCCAAATTTTTTTTTTTTTTAAACAAATTTTTTCCTCATTTTAGGCCGATACGTATTCTTCTACATATTTTTGGTAAAAAATATTGCAATAAGCGTATATTTATTGGTTTGCGCAAAAGTTATAGCGTCTACAAAATAAGGCGATAGATTTATAGCATTTTTATTAATTTTTTTTTTTACTAGTAATGGCGGCGATCTGCGATTTTTATCGTGACTGCGATATTGCGGCGGACACATCGGACAATTTTGACACATTTTTGGGACCATTCACATTTATACAGCGATCCGTGCTATAAAAATGCATTGATTACTGTATAAATGTGACTGGCAATGAAGGGGTTAACCAGGAGGGGGCGCTGTTGGGGTTAATGTGTTGCTAGGGAGTGATTCTAACTGGGGGGTGGGGATTCACAAGGGGAGGAGACCGATCGGTGTTTCTCTGTACAAGGAACACACCATCGGTCTCCTTCCATCTGACAGGACGTGGACCTGTGTGTTTACACACACACAGATCCACGGTCCTGCTCGGTTACCGGGCAATCGCGGGTGCCCGGCGGACATCGCGGCCGCCGGGCACGTGCCCTGGGACCCGAGCGATGCGGCGCGCACCCCCTGGGCTGCCTGGAAGGCTGCGCCGTCATGACAGTGGCCCAGAACAACAGCTGCACTGTCCCGCCGTCATATGAGGGCGGGCAGCAAGTGGTTAAAGAAGAAATCGGTATACATACCTTTTTTGAAGCAGATCCAGTCCGGTCTTCAGCGGTGGAAGCGCTGCAGAGGACAATGGCTGTGAAATGAATGGGAAGTGACGTCACCCATAGACTTACCTTGGGGCTTCCTTTTTCGTCCGCCTCCTCTGGGATCAGGTCGGATCTGCTGCAAAAAAGGTATGTATTCTGATTTCTTCTTTACGGGGTTAGATAGTTACAAGGTTAGTGTTAGCTTGTCGATGTCTGTAGATGTAGAGATTTTAGTATTAGGGTGTACTTCTCCTTTAACACTTCTTTGCCCATCTCCAGCACCATTCCTGGGGACTAGCAGTGTGACGAGCACCGATTGGGTGCTTTCAGGAAAGGGGAGTGTTGGGCCCTCTTAATGCTCAGCAGAGGCACATCTGCTGAGCAAGTGCCACTGTGGCATGAAGATCTGTATCCCTTGAAGATCTGTATCCCTTGAAGATCTGTATCCCCTACAGCAACTGCACATGCACCAGGATCAGGGAAAATCAGCCGAGCTAAAGCCGAAGAGGTACCTGAAGTCACTTAACTTCTTACATGACAGGCTACAGCACAGTCACGGGGTGCTACAGCCGCTGTAATAACCTGAATCAACACTATTAATAATAATGACCCGTGCCTGTGTCCCCGCTTGGCTGTCGTGGTGCTTGAGCTTCTGAATCCTGACCATTAAAGTGCTTCTGTTGTAGTCCACTTGGGTGATTGGAGAGGAGCACCTAATGAATTTTAAAGTTGTTTATTGAACATAATAGTAAACAAGTAGAGCCAACGCGTTTCAGAGGAATTGCCTTCCCCTTTTTCAGGGCTGTATTTCTTGGAGACTGGTTAGTTTCTGAGAGGGTTAAATATATTTGATCAGCTCTGCAGTATGCCGATGTTGCCGAGCAGAGACAGCCTGTGTTGTAGTCCGGCATGTAAGGGGTTAAGTGACTTGGCTCGGAGCTCGGCTTGCTTTCCCTGATCCTGGTGCATGTGCAGTTGCTGCAGGAAATACAGATCTTCATGCTACACCCAGCCCTGTTTGCCTTCTGTGCCTGGCGTGGCTGGGTCACGTTTTTAGTGTCTCTGGGACTCTCTGAAAGCATCCTAGAGATTATGGCTAAGTGTGGTTTTCAAGTCTCAAGGAGATTCCTTTGGTTGGCCTGTCAGTTGCTAACTGGTGAAATGACATCAGCCCCACAGTACAAGTCACACTGTTGAGAGCATTCTATCGTTGGCACTGTGTCGGTGTGTGTGCGCCCATCAATGACTGTGGAGGGTGATTGGAACACTCACCTGTCTGGCACAGCAACCAGCAGACATGATGAGATCGGTGTACTACACACACACACACGAGGAGGGATCAGCGATCGGAGTACCCGGGGGTGACCCACGCAGCTATGCAGAGGGCAGAGCAATGCCCAATCTCCTCCTGATCTCCTAGTGCTACACCGGCTACCGCTGTCGTCAGGGCGGGATGTGTATCCTATGAAGATCTGTCCACTCTGTTAAGGGACAAAAAACACTGCGGGGCTAAATGTAAAACAAAACCGTCTGCCCTGTACCTGGAACTGCATGTCCCGGGCGTTGGACGATAGGAATTGTGTATCCCTGCTGGGAGAGGAAGATTCTAAAGAAAACTGTATATATGGCTGCTGTAGTAGTGGTTGTTGGGGGTGGGGGGTAAAACCATATATATGGATTATGTGGGATTGGGTCTAGGGTAGAGCTGCACGATTCTGGCCAAAATGAGAACAATTATTTTTTTGCTTATAATAAAGATCACGATTCTCGCGGCGTAACATAATCTTTCACATTTTATACAAAAAAATTGGGCTAACTTTACTGTTTATTTTTTTTAAATTAAAGTGCATTTTTTTTCAAATGAATTGCGTTTGAAAGGCTGCTGCGCAAATACAGTGTGACATAAAATATTGCAACAACCGCCATTTTATTCTCTAGGGCCTCTGCTAAGAAAACAATATATAATGTTTGGGGGGGGTCCAAGTAATTTTCTAGCAAAAAAAATACTGATTTTTACTTGTAAGCAACAAGTGTTAGAAAAAAGGCATATGCCGCGCACACACGAGCGGACTTTCCGGCATACTTGGTCCGGCGGACTTTTTCCACAGAGTGTGTAGGCTCCGGCGGACTTTTTCCCAAAAGTCCGCCGGACCTAGATTTGAAACATGTTTTAAATCTTTCCGTCGTACTCAGTTTCTGACGGAAAGTCCGCTCGTCTGTGTGCTGGTCCGACGGAAAGCCCGCTCGTCTGTATGCTGGTCCAACGGACCAGATACGACGCAAGGGCAGGGTATTGCATTTTGCGCTCGCTGCAATAGGAAAAACACATTTTCCTATTGCGGCGAGCGCGGGGCATACCAGGCCCTTAGGTCTGGTATGGATTTTAAAGGGAACCCCCTACGCCGAAAAAAACGGCGTGGGGTCCCCCCTAAAATCCATACCAGACCCCGATCCGAACACGCAGCCCGGCCGGTCAGGAAAGGGGGTGGAGACGAGCGAGCGCCCCCCCCCCCTCCTGAACCGTACCAGGCCGCATGCCCTCAACATGGGGGGTGGGTGCTTTTGGGGAGGGGGCACCCCATGGGGCCCCCCCACCCCAAAGCACCTTGTCCCCATGTTGATGAGGACAAGGGCCTCTTCCCGACAACCCTGGCCGTTCGTTGTCGGGGTCTGCGGGCGGGGGGCTTATAGGGGGCCCCCAGATCCCTGCCCCCCACCCTATGTGAATGAGTATGGGGTACATGGTACCCCTACCCATTCACCTAGGGAAAAAGTGTCAATAATAAAACACACTACACAGGTTTTTAAAATTAATTTATTAAACAGCTCCGGGGGGGGGGTCTTCTTCCGGCTTCAGGGGTCCCTCCGGTTCCTCTTCTCCCAGCGTCCGGTTGGTTCTTCTCCGCTCCCTCTGGCCTCTTCTCCCAATGTTCCAGTTCTTCTGCTGGCTCCTCTGCTGTCTTCATGCCGCTCTTTTGCCAGCGGAGGTCCGGACTTCTGGGCTTCTTGTCGTCTTCCCCCTTCTCTTCTCCAGATGTTGACACGACGCTCTCTCCGGCTGGACTGCTCTCTGAGCGCTCCGTTGTGACTTATATAGGCAAGTGACCCGCCCCCATATGACGTCACAGTCCCTGGGCATGCTGGGACTGTGACGTTTTAGGGGGCGTGGACACCGTGTGATGTTGACCGGGGTCAGTTGTGGCAGCGGGACACGCAACACCATCCCTTTCAGTTCTTCTACTGTCTACAGTACTACCAATTTACACCAAAACGCCCTCACAAGTGCAGGAGTAATTCTTTTTTGTCCATATTTTGCATGTGAGCAGACTGCAGTTCCTCTTTAAAGGGTAACTCCACTTTCATGGGGGTAAAAATGGCAGATAAAGAAAAAATAATTTAGCACAATTGTGACACTATTCATATTGTAATTGAATGTTATTAAAAATTCCCTTTCCCCTTCAATCTGCAGCCACTGTAATTTTCTGAGCATACATTGCAATATGGCTACATGGAGTTGTTCTGTACACAGAGTGTGTATTGACCACTCCCCAGAAACATCATTTCCTGCTTGTGTGATTGGCTCACAAATTTTCCCAGAAGTCTGCCTAAGATACAAGTCAGATTTCAGGCATCCCCTGCAATAAAAATGTAATTTTTGGGGAGATCCTTTCAATAGGAACAAGTCTAAAGGCATGCAAGCCCAGCAGATTTCCTCATTAGTGCCCAGCAGCTGCACACCTGACAGTTAATTATAAAACCACTCCCATTAGACCCACTCAGTACAGAGACACAGACAAACACGTGAATTACTTCAGAATAACAAAAGGAAGGAATCTGCAACAAAGGTTGTTCTAATCCTTGCAATGTACATCGATCACCCAGAGGGGAATGTTGTTTTTCGCAGTTTAAACTGACCTCATTTACAGACCGAAGTTCATTCCTTAGCTCTAAAAGAACCAAATGTACAACTACCTGTTGTGTTTTTTGTTTTTTTTTTGACAGCTGTCCGCAGTGAGCAGAGAACTCTCTGCACTAAATTGGCAAAATGCTGTTTAAGATCGCGAGGGGGGGGGGGGTAGAATCGCGATCTCAATTCTTTCTTAATTGTGCAGCTCTAGGCTAGGGCTTCATGCACATTGAGCTTTTGCTCAGCTCTTCTGAATGCTTTTTCTCCTGGCAGGAGAAAAACTGTTTTAAAACAAATACGGAAAAAAAGATGTGTATTGTACACACGTTTATACGCATTTGTGCGTATGCACGTTAATGCGTTCTATTGGCCAGAATATGAATTTATTCTGGCAATTAGAATGCATTAACCAGTGAACGCGCCTAGTGCTTATACACGTTTTGCCCAATCGCTCCTCATTTGAACATGTTGATTATAGTTTGCAGGAAAGAAAATGGTATTATCTGTGGCCCGTCTAAAGAGAGCTATACATATAGGTGTGGTGGAGTTGTGTATATGTTGGTCAGAGATGTTGTTGGCTCCTAATACTTTTGGAGCAGTCATCTAGATTTTGGGAACATCTGTGGAGGCCTGCAGTATGCAGGAAATGAAGAACTTATCACATGAAGAGTGGAGTATCAGTACCAGCTGTTTAACATACATTTCCTCATTCTAGAAATGCTTTTGATTATGTAATTTCGCAGATGTGCTCTGAATAACTCTGTGGATTAAAAAAAAATGCGTGCCTAATTGAAAAGTAGACTATTGTTAAAATTTAGAAGCTGTTAAAAATTGCTAAATACAGCCAACATTGTTAGAAGCATTCCTTACAGTGGGCTGGCAGCTAATATATGTACAATTCAGGCCCTGACATCGACAACCTTGGGCCTCATGTAGAGCGTGTCTCACAGAAGAACAACCTACATTTTTCTCCTAGCAAACAAAGTATCCCTCTTCTGCTGCTAGGGCACGTTACAAAATGCAAAGATGGCTGATTGGTTCCTAGGTAAATGAAGATTGTTTTTTGGGTGACACTTTGTCTATGTCCATTGCTTCAGAAGGCAGCATGTTTCATCATAGAAGCTGAGTTCTTTCTTGGTTCTGGCTTGATCAGCTCTACCCTGCTGTAGAGATGGGTTGGCTACACACAGTTTGTGTGTGTGTGTGTTTTTGGTAATCTATGGTTGTTAGAAACCTAAAGTCACTAAGTATTTTTTGTACAGTTGGCTGTTGCATGTCATCAGTCACATTACATTTATATGGTGGCCAATTTAGATGCAAATAACATTTGGTGGAGATTAAGAACCCTTCCACATGGGGTGGGATCCATTGGAGTCTGCCTGCTCAGCGGGGAATCTGTCCGCTGATCCCCTTTGAGCATGCAGATGGCTGGTCCATGTAGCGGAGCAGACACGGATACAACCCGCTCTCCTCTATAGGCGGTTGGATGTAGAAAAACCACTTGTCCGTTTACATCTGCCTGCCATCCGATCAGGCAGACGGATGGGGAACAGATCCATAGCCATCTGTTTTTAGACACATGTCTGTTGACACCTGCCACTTCATAGAGGAGACTGGAGGGCCCGATTGGGTCCACCTGAAAAACTGACAGGCGGACACGATCAGTCTAGTTGTGTGGAAGGGGCCTATGAGAAGTGTTTTAAAAAAATAAAAAACATCCATACACGCCTCTATCTATGCTATAGCATCAGTACGATGCTGCAGATGTCCCACATTGGCTCTAAGACCAAGAACTGAATGATCACATGACCACTGATCGCTCAGTTCTCGACCTGTTTAAGTAGAGGGTAGTGACTGTCGGTCATTGCTCTTCGCTCTGCTCCCCCAGACTGGGAAGAGAGTAGGCAAGGCTGACTAGTTCAAATCTGCACACTGAGAGGTGGAGCCAGGTGTCGGGCAGCTGGGTGGATCCTGACAGTATCATGGAGATCCTTTCAGAGCCTGAAGTGTCTCTGTTCCGTCAGTTTTTATAGTGGGCAAATAACTGGATATAATTTGACTCCGGGTCACAGGAGAATGAAAAAAGGTTACTCCTGTGACCAACAAGAGTAGTATAGCCAAACAACTTTGGCCATACTTCTCTTTTTTTTTTTTTTTTAACAAACAAATACGTCTCTTTTTAATAATGAACTACATGAACCTGCAAGTAAAATGTTAATACCCAGCTAACGGCCAATCCAGGCTAGTCCACCACTAGTTGTGGGTCGATTGTCCTTATCCAGTAACTTTGTACGGGCTTAGCTGCTGATTGCTGAATTTTGGCACAGTCAGCCAATTAGAAGCAAACATACTGTATAGTGCAGGCAGCAAAGCTCACATTTTATTTACTATGTAGCAAGTAGAACATAAAGCTTGTGGATAAAACTGGAACATAAGGTTTCCAGCAGACACCAGCACTTTGCTTGGTAGGCTCTCCATTAGCTTTAAGCATTCTCTCTGCTCCTGTATTTCTATGAACCGTGATTATTTGTGGATCTTTTTAGTGTGTCTTTTATGAATAAACACTGCCTGATGAGCTATATCCTGTAACTGACCTGATGTTCTTTTATTAAAATTATATATTCACACTTTAATATATTTTCTGTTGTGTGGCTTTGTTTTTTTTTTTAGCCGCGAGCAATTAGCGTAGATCTGCAGCCTGATGCAACTCTGCAGGTTGATATATCTGATGCCCTAAGTGAGCGAGACAAAGTGAAATTTACTGTTCATACAAAGGTGAGTCCTCTCTCTGTTAAATTCATATATGTGCAAGAGTTATCAAGCGACATGTCATCAATTGGTCCATGGATGGGTTTTGCACCCAGTTGACCTTGGGAATTGTCAGAAGCGCATATCATCACAACATGAAAAACCTTTGTGACCAATCAGCAGTCAGGTTTTCTTTGAGTTAACATATATTTCTTTTGTTAGATTCATATGATTAGTATGCTGTGAGATTTGTACATTGACGAAGGTTTTTTTTTTTTTTTTAAATCAAAAGTAAAGGTTTATTGAGCATAAAGTAAAAAAGAAGCCATAGAAATATAAAGTGCAACAGGCACTATTCATAAAGCAAGTACATTGACATATACATACTGGATGTGAAACATTGAGGGACAAAGTAACAAGCATTACCGGTGTGAACATACAAGACTGTAGTATAAGCTTAGAGGGGATATCAAGTACCCAGAGCATACGTAGTGAGAGAATTTTAAGGTAGAGTGGAGATCATTCCTCAGCAGTGCAAGTGGAGGCATCTTCTAACCACCTGTCCCAAATTTTGTGATATTTGTTTGGGCAGCCACTGTGTGAGTAAAGTACTTTTTTTTGGGGGGGGGGGGGGGTGTTAACTATTATTATTATTATTATTATTATTATACAGGATTTATATAGCGCCAACAGTTTGCGCAGCGCTTTACAACATGAGGGCAGACAGTACACTTGCAATACAAATCAATACAGGAGGGATCAGAGGGCCCTGCTCGTTAGAGCTTACAATCTAGAAGGGAGGGTCAAGTGGAAACAAAAGGTAATAACTGTGGGGGGTGAGCTGATGGAGAAAAAGAAAAAAACAGTTGTTAGGTGTGGGTAGGGTAGGCTTCTCTGAAGAGAAGGGTTTTCAGGGATCGTCTAAAAGCTAATAGAGTAGGAGATAAGCAGACAGATTGGGGTAGGGTATTCCATAGGATTGGAGAGGCTTTGGAAAAGTCCTGGAGGCGAGCATGGGAGGAGGTGACGAGGGGGCTAGAGAGCAGAAGGTTGAAGAGAACGAGTAGGTTGGTATTTAGAGACTAGGCTAGTGATGTAGCTGGGGGCTAAATTGTGGATGGCTTTGTACGTAGTTGTTAGTATTTTGAATTTAATTTTTTGGCCGAGTGGAAGCCAGTGGAGGGATTGACAGAGAAGGGGTAGCAGAGACAGATCGATTGGTAAGGTGGATGAGTCTAGAAGCAGCATTCATGATGGATTGAAGAGGTGATTGACTATGTAGAGGTAAGTCAATAAGAAGGGAGTTACAGTAGTCAAGGCGAGAGATGACCAGCGAGTGAATTAAGAGCTTTGTTGTGTCATTGGTTAGAAAGGGGCATATTTTGGAGATGTTGCGGAGGTTGAGGTGGCAGGATTTGGACAGTAATTGGACGTGGTGCTTAAAGGAGAGTTCAGGACTACACCTAGAACTTTGGCATGTGGGAGTAAAAATTATACGTTCGGTTTTGGATAGATTGAGTTTGAGGAAGTGGTGTGACATCCAGACTGATGTATCTGAAAGTAAATTAGTGATACGTGAGGAGACGGAGTGAGCTGAGGGGTAGAGAAATAGATTTGGGTGTTGTCAGCGTAGAGGTGGTACTGGAAGCCATGGGAGGCTATCAGCTGACTCAGGGAGGAGTTGTAGATTGAAAATAGGAAAGGTCCAAGAACAGAACCTTGGGGGGACCCCAACCGAGAAAGGAAGAGGAGAGGAGGAAGTAGAGTTGTAAGAAACGCTAAAGATGCAGTTGGATAAGTAGGAAGAGAACATCCAGAAAGGTTGATACTGGTCCAGGGGGCCTGTAGATCACAGCTATCCTTAGAGAAACTGGAGTGAAAAGACGAATGCAGTGTGCTTCGAAAGAGGAGAGTGACAGAGAGGGAGGTGGGTGAAGTACCTGAAAGGTGCTATGTGGGGCTAGAAGGATTCCGACACCTCCTCCCTTATGTCCACTGGATCTGGGGGAGTGAGTCCAGAGAAGACCACCATGGGATAGGGCAGCAGAAGACGCAGTGTCAGATTAGTGGAGCCAGGTTACGGTAATGGCGAGTATGTTAAATGAGTTAGCGATAAAGAGGTAATGGAGAGAGGTGAGTTTGTTGCAGACAGAGCGGGAGTTCCAAAGGGGACAAGAGAAAGAGTCTGGTCTGAGGAAGATTGGGAATGGGAACTAAATTGTGTTGATTGCGGCTGCTGCCAGAGGGTGCAATGTGATGGGTGCATGGGGTACAGTTAAATGATGGAGGCCCGGGGTTTGGGGTTATATCTCCAGAGGTTAGGAGAAGCAGGAGGGTGAGGGAGGTAATATGGGAGTGGGATTTATATGAAGGGACATGGCCCAGGGTCTTGGAGATTTTTAGTGTGTGTGGATTTAGAATTAGCAGGAGTTGGTGGGTGCAGTAATAAGGAGAGGACAGAAGTGAGGTAGATAGATTTTAAGGATAGAGGACAGAGCTGTCAAAAGGAGTGGTAGAGAGTGTTACAAGGAGAAAGAGCTGAATGGGTAAACAAGGTTACCTGATGTCTGTGTGGTGTTTTTCAAAGTATTTTCTTGTGTTCATTTGCTTTGTGCATTCGCTGAAGTGCAGAGTCAGAAGTGCTCCCACTTATAGAAATAGCCCCACTTTGAGAATGTGCCCCCTGCAAATGCTTCCCCCCAAAGAAGCTTATATTCTGATAGGGGTGGGTGGATTTCAGTTAACAATCAAGAGTTAATAAAGGTTGGCTGGTTAACAGGGCAAAATTCTTACTTCTGAAACAGACTAGCAAGAGGGCACTAAAGTTAACGGGCCATAATTCTGGGTAAGATAAGGGAGATAATAAAGCATTGTAATGTGGACAGGTCTACAGACTGTTAAGCAAAAATAACATACCAGCAATTATTAAAGACACATAAGCAAAGCAGATAGCAGTGTTTCAGTTTTTGGGTGGAGATGGTTCAGTTAGCACATACCTGTAGAAAGAGAGAACAGATTTACAGATGAGACAATCAGATAATGAGTGCAGAGTCAGAAGTGCTCCCACTTATAGAAATATCCCCACTTAGAGAAAGGGCCCCAGTTGCAAATGTGCCCCCTGATCCACTGTTGAACAATGGGGGCGATTCTCGTAACCAGTTCCTGGCTATTTGCATTCTGGCTAAGAATCGTGGCTCTTGTAGGAATATATTAAGGTATTTGTCCTCCTCAGATATAGAGAGGAGGCCCAACACACACTGGCTGGGGGCATAGGGTGAGAGGGGAGCCCATGCGATCATGAAGGATATTGAGCACCTGTGACCAGTAACCTTGATGGGATGGACAGGACCATAGCAAGTGATAGAAGGTGCCCCTGGGGTCTCCACACCTAGGACATGCTAAACTGTTTTCCGGTCTTTATCTAGAGAGGTGAATGGGTGTCAAATAGGACCTGTGAAGGATGTAGAACTGGGTGAGGCGATCAGACAGCTTGGGGGAAACAGATTTGCAGGTTGCCAACACCTCCTCCCAATCCTCATCTGTCACATCACCCAGGTCCATCTCCCACCGAGATTTAAATTGGTAGGCCAAGGCAGTGGCAGCGGGTAGCATGAGGTGGTTGTAGAACAAGGAACGCTGACTACATTTTGATGATGCTAGATATTTGCAATATTTTGGTTGTGGGTGTCTGCTACCTTCATGTCAAATTCTTTGTTTATATGATTATATACATGGACATGTAGCTCCTTTTGAAGTAGTGAGTTCTGTAGGCTTAAATGCCCTGATTTATTCTAGGTAGATGAATGGGTCTTTGTTTTATTTAAATGCCCCTGAGTGTCCTCAGACCACTTCTTTATTCCCTTTATACTCATGATCCTACTGCTATTCATAGCTCTAATGTCTTAATTAAATTTGCAGTTGATATGATGATAATGGGTTTGATATCCATTGCTTTTAAAGCAGTGTATAGTGATAGTGACGAGGTCCAAACGCTTTCTGAGTAGTGTATGGACATTGACTTGAACCTTAAACACTAGGAAAACAAAAGAAAATGTTTATTATTATATTATTCAGAAATGTATATTGCACCAACAGTTTGTGTAGCACTTTACAAACTGGCGAGAGACAGTACAATTGCAATATAATTCAAGACAATGGGGTAAAGCCTGGTACACATGGGCCGAATATCGGCCGATTGAACAGAAACCAGCTGACACTCATCCTGTGTCTACAGCAGCCTGCTGGAAAAAACAACTGCCAATCAGCATCCTATTAGCGCTCCCAGCCAGTGGCTGCCAGCGCTGACCGTTGAGTTCTGGGAGGGGGCAGTCCCCCTGTCAGACCGCAGTAGCTCAGTGGGGAGATCACTGTACTAACATCGCATAGTTAGTACAGTGAGCTCCTGTGTGTACTAGGCTTAAGGAGGTCCCTGCTCCTGAGAGTCCCCTTCTCCTCGGTTCATGTCTTCTAACCAGCCTTTGTCACCACACAGATTTACAGATGATCTGGAGCAGGGGGTCATCACTCCAGTACCTGTGGTGGAACAGTTCCAGGGCTTTTACTCCAAACCTGTTCATGTTTCCCAAACCCAGAAGTAGGTTCCACCCAATCTGGGATCTCAAAGCCCTATATGGCTTCATTTGGGCATAGGAATACAGCATGAAATTCACCAGGTCTGTCATAGCTTTCCTTTATCAGAGAGACTTTGTGGCCTCTGTGGACATCAAGGACACATCCCTGCTTGTCATTACTTTTACAGTGCCCCAGCACTTCAAATTTGTGCCTAACTTCTGTATCCTGAGTATTCACAAAAATGCTGGCCTCTGGACTAGCCTTGTTGCATTCCCATGTTCTGCCCAACAGTGTAGCTTGAACAGTCTAGATCTTGCCAAGGTTCAGCTATGTTATAAACATCCAGAAGTCTGTGCTGAAAACAACTCATCACTTATGCCGCGTACACACGGTCTGACTTTTCGTCTACAAAAGTCCAACGGACGCTGACGGACTAAAGCTGGCTGGTAATCCGATCGTGTGTGGGCTTCTCCGGACATTCAACATACTTTTTTAGCCTCAAATCCGACGTACTTTAGATTTGAAACATGCTTCAAATCTTTACTTCGTAACTACGACGGACCCCGAAATCCGCTCGTCTGTGTGCTAGTCCGACGGACAAAAAGCCACGCTAGGGCACCTATTGGCTACTGGCTATGAACTTCCTTATTTTAGTCCGGTGTACGTCATCACGTAAGAATTCGATGGACTTTTGTGTGATCGTGTGTAGGCAAGTCTGTTCGTTAGAAAGTCCGCCGCAAGTCCGTCGAAAGTCCGCCGAAAGTCTGCCGGAAGTCTGTCGGACAGGCTGTCTGACTTTTGTAGACGAAAAGTCCGACCGTGTGTACGCGGCATTAGTGTCTGGATCTGATCCTAGAAACAGCTTAACCAGTTTTTCTTTCCCAGGAGAAACTTCAAACTCATTGCTTCCAGACTTGAACTCTTCAGTCTAGGAATCGCCCAACTTCTGTATGGGAGTTTAGTGTTTGATGGAAGCCTTCATCAAGGCAGTCCTATAAATCTGTTTCCACTTCAGACTCAGACTCCTACCACACAACATCCTGTCATTAAGTGACAAGTTGGTCTAGCCACTGGACTGATTCTCCTGACACTAAACACCAGATCGCCCCTGCTCTGGATATAAGTAGGTGTTTCCTTTTAGACTCATGGAAGTTCCCTACGATGGATGCTACTGTGCCAGCCTCTTGGGCTGGGTAGGAGTCTTGTACACCTTGTCTCCCAGGTGACGTTCTGGAACTTCAGGCATTTTGGCTGTCCCTACAACACTTACATTTCTACTGGAGGATCATCCTATCAGGATTCAGTCAGACAACGCTACGGCAGTGGTGTACATCACCATCAGGGAGGCACCAGAAGTCTCACTTTAGCAGGAACAGGTGGAAAGGATCCTGTCCTGGACAGAACTTCATGTTCCAGCCTTGTCTACCATTTTACATCCCTGTCATGGACAACTCAAAGGCGCACTACCTCAGCCAGAAATTCCTGGATTTGGAAGTAGGGGTGGTTCCTACATCGGAAGGAATCCTCCTGGCATAAGTAGTGGATGCTCTGGTGGCTCCGTGAGATCAATACAGCCTGATTCATGTTTCCTCATCTGCTTCACAGGATTGAAATGGAAGACATTCCAGTGAATCTCATAGCTTCAGATTGGTTCAGGGAGATCTGATTCTCCGAACTGATCAGATTCCTGGCAGACGCTCTATGGGCTCTTCCAGATGATCTGTATCTTCTGTCCAAGGGACACTTCTTATCTTCCAAAGATCGCTAACTTGCCATCCTTGGATTAAGACCTTTTGTACTGGATGTCTCTAAGGCTCAACCTGTGGAATCTGAATTTTGGTTCTCTCTGCATTTATAAAGCCACCCTTTGAACATATTAGTGTTAGTGTCTGAGCATCTTTATCCTATAAAGCAGCGGTCCCCAACCTTTTTTGGCATCGGGGACCGGCTGCATGGAAGAAGATTGTGCCAAGGCCGGGGGGGGGGGGGGGGGGGGGTGATTGATTTTTTTTTTTTTTTTTTTTCCGCTGGCAATTTGTCGGGGCAATGGCTGGTGTTGGCGCTTCATTCATCCCGGCACCATGGTTGTTATAGTGTCAGGGTGATTGAAGCGCATTATTAATATTGTCACATGGTATTATACTATGAAATTGTTCAACTCACCAGAAGGCAGAATCATTGGAAGCCCTGGGCGTGTCGCCTGCTACCAGATGCAGCTTGTCACTTGCCATGTCGCCTGCTACCAGATGTGGATTGTCGCTTGCCACGTCGCCTGCCACTAGATGTGGATTGTCACTTGCCACGTCGCCTGCCAGTGCCACCAGATGTGGATTGTCACTTGCCACGTCGCCTGCCAGTGCCACCAGATGTGGATTGTCACTTGCCACGTCACCTGCCAGTGCCGCCAAATGTGGATTGTCACTTGCCACGTCCCCTGCTAGTGCCACCAGATGTTGATTGTCACCTGCCAGTGCGACCAGATGTGTATTGCCACTGCATTGGTTGCAGCACTGGTCCATTTAGTTTAGTACAGAAGCCAGTTCTGTGCAGTGGCCAGTTCTGAGTGAGGGAAGGAGAGTGAGATGCGGGGCGGGTGGTGAGAGATGATATCATCTCTGCTCCTCCCTGCACCTCCGACATTGAAGAGGCTGGGCTGTGAGGGCAGAAGAGCGGTGATGCGGGCCGGGCAGAGAGAGATGATGTCATCTCTCACCGCCTGCTTGTCTCATCCGCCCACGCGATTCTCTCATCCACCCCGCTATTTTGACAGAACACCGGCTCTTTCATGCCGCCCGCCTGGCTCCAACATGCCGCCCGCCTGGCTAATGCCGCCCGCCCGCCTGGCTCCCACATGCTGCCCGCCTGGCTCTCATGCCGCACCTGTCCTGCGGCCTGACTGCAGAGAGGCCGCGGCCCGGTGGTTGGGGACCCCTGCTATAAAGAACCCTTTCTGGCCATGAGGTGGTATTTAAACCCAGAACTTCCTTCCCTCCTAAAGAGTAGATCCAGTCCCTCAAAAAATTTAAGTCAGCAGCTACAAATATTGTAGTTGCTGACTTTTAATATAAAAACACTTACCTGTCCAGGGATCCAGTGCTATCCTCACCCAAGCCGATTCTTCAATTGGATTTGGGTTCAGGTGCTGGCATCTTAACTAAGGGAATCCGTCAGTGAAGCCTTGTGGCCTCACAGCTGGCATCCCACTGTGCATGCCCGAGCCACAGTGCATTTTCTGAATGGTCCCGCTGTCTTCTGGGACCTGTGATGTTTCCCAGTAGGATGCAGGGGAAGGAGAGGGGGGCCAAACTATTTGGATTGCTATGGCGATCTGCCTGGAAGTGGGGGCAGGTACCTGTCAAAACCAGGTACCCGCTCCCCACCCCAAAAACTGCCAGTTGTTTTAGAGCAGGGGTCTCAAACTGGCGGCCCTCCAGCTGTTGCGAAACTACAAGTTCCATCATGCCTCTGCCTGTGGGAGTCATGCTTGTAACTGTCAGCCTTGCAATGCCTCATGGGACTTGTAGTTTCGCAACATCTGGAGGGCCACCAGTTTGAGACCCCTGTTTTAGAGGATGGAGGGGGTGAGGACGCAAACAAGCAGAACTTCCCCTTTTGGGTGAAGTTCCGTTTTAAGGCACTTTCAGCCTTTCACCTCACCCAGGTCATTGTTCTTCTGTCTCTGTCCAGTTTGTCAGGAGGAGATCTCCCACTTTTGTCTGGGTGTAATGTGCTCTGCTTGTTTTATCTAGCAAAACAGGGGACACACTTGCAATCCCGTTTGCTTTCAATGGCACCCCAATCATGACGCCATTTTGCCGCAGTTGTCGCCTGGCGAATCACGGTAAAATTTCAGGATGCCTGTTGCCCAAGAGAAGCTCCGGAACTTGGTGCCATTAAAAGTAATCGGGATCGTAAGCATGTCCCGCTTTTGTGGCGATTCCAAATCACGGTTAGGATCATGGCGATTCCGCACGCGATCCGGGATGCCTAGGTGTGAACAGAGCCTAAAGACCAACTCTATTTTTAGCACTCCCCCTTCCCTTTTGACCTCTTGCTGCCCATTGAAGCAAGTAAAAAGTAGTCTTGGAGAAGACATTCCAGGGAATTACCCAAGCTTCCCTATGGCGTGTGCTACATTACCAAGCAAACCTGTTTCAGCTCTTTCTGTACCAACCATGGCAGGTTCTATTTCAGAGTGAAATAGAAACTTGTATGGGTTCTACACCTAATTAACAGAGGGATTGTGGCAGTTTTCACTGTGGAAAACTTTGGCGGACCCCCACCAGGTCAGGCCTGGCATACAGGATGTGAGCTGTTAGCAGACAGCTTCCATTCTTCTCTCTGCTTGTACCATGATTACACTTCACAAGCAAAGTCTGCATTGTTAAGTCGTTCCTGTTCATTTATGAGCGGGTGGGGGGAAGAGAGGGGGCAGGCAGAGGGAACAGAGCATGCAGCTCCAGGTGAACTGTTCTGCTGTGTCTTTCACAGACACAGCATAGAATATGGAATAGCTGGCTCCTAATTACCAAAGGGGCTTGCTTCCATTTTGTAATTTAGGTGAAGCATCTGTTGCATTTTATCCGCTTAGAAGAGTGATGCAGGCATGCATCCTGCACTGCTCTTTGTTCATTTTTCCCATTATATCAGTGTTTGTCAACTTGCACTTCATCTATTTGCATATGTACACTGTAAAGTGGTGTGGTAGTGGCACTGGGAGAGACCCCCGATGCATGAGAAACTAGGTTGAGTTTTTGCTTTTGTCTGCAAAGTAACATCTGAGTCTGGACTCTGTTTTTTTTAAACGCATGACAACTTTCTCATTTTTAATTTTGTGATGGGTGGTGGTAACTATTTTGTACGTTTTTGATACTTATTGATGTCCGTTAATGAAATATATTTTTGCATTTTCTGGTACAGTAATCTACACCTATATGTTGGTATAGTGGACTATGTTTAACAGGCCCCTTTGTAGAGGGGATACCATGTGGATAATCCCTGATCTATATCTAAATAATTACGAGCAGGGCTCTCTGATTCCTACTCTATTATAGTGTATTGTAGTTGTACTGTCTACCCTCAAGTTGTAAAGCGATGTGCAAACTGTCGGCGCTATATAAATCCTGTATAATAATCTGGATTGGGGTAATGCGTGTATTTGGTGCTATGTTTTTAGTACCTGACAATGTCTGTCAGTAATGGCTCTGTAAAGAATAATGGAAAGAGAGCCTAGTGCTCACCATCACATCTACCACTGTTTGGTGTACAGAACCTGCCAGGCCCTCAATTCTTAAGTTTTGTAAACAAGAAGCGGTGTATTCTCTGCCAGTACACAGTTGCAGGATGTTAAGATGCAGTGAAACATAGAAAATAAATGAGGCATGCATTTTATATGACCGTTATGTCGTTTCTTAATTTATTTTATTTTTTCCCCTCCAGAGTTCATTACCAAACTTCAAACAGAACGAGTTCTCTGTGGTGAGACAGCATGAAGAGTTCATATGGCTGCATGATTCCTTTGTGGAAAATGAGGAATATGCAGGATATATTGTAAGTGTGATAATATCGCCTGCCCTTATACTTCATTTATTGTGCTTCATGAGCTCCCATAATATGCTTTGTGTGTAGCTTTGCTGTGAATATTTTTAAATACTTATCTGGGGATTGCATATTTCTAATTAATATATTTTTCTGAGCTCCCATGAACAAGAAGTAAGCTGCCAGGGCCATCTGTGCTGAAAAATGTAGCTAATAACACCTTGTGTAATTACAGTGGAGCGAGGCAAAAATAACAGTTTGATTTGGAAAAGCTGATTTGTATGCGTTTATCAGCCAGGCAAAGAATGTGTACCGGACAGGCAGATAACGGGAATTAGACATACAATTGTGTCTTGGCTGTATATATTCAATACCAAACTCCTCATTTTTATGTGTCTGTATTCATCAGGTGGAAAGCATAGAAAAAAACTGTTTTAGATTTCCAATGTAGATCAGCAGTCTCCAATCTTTTTGGCATGCGGCAGCCAATTTTCCCAGGGACTGGGGGGAGGGGGGCTTCTGGGAGAGGGAGTTGGTGGGCGTGTTGGCTGTTGTGGACGGGTCAGGGGATGGGATATTCAGAGTCTGTCCTCGGCCCCCCCTTCTTACAGCACAGTTCCCCCTTTGTCTGTGTCCTTCGTTCCCCTTCACAGCACAACCCCCTTTTACAGTGCAGTCCCCTTTACATCACAGTGCCCCTTTACATTAATGTAACAGGGACTTTTCTGTAAAGGGGGACTGTAATGTAAAGGGGGGCTGCACTGTAAAAGGGCACTGTAATGTGGATTTTACTACTTGAATTTGGGACTGATGCCAGGCAGTTTTGAGCTACACAATTGATGTAAAATAAGAAAAAAAAGGCCAATTCTGACATTTCTCACTTACAGGTTAAAATCATTTTTTTTTTTGCTAGAAAATTACTTTGAACCCCCAAACATTATACCTGTCACTTCCTGGGTATGGAGACGAGTGAGGCTAAGATGGCCCCCACCCGTCACCATACCATAGGAGGGCGGAATAACGTCAGCTCCGCCCATTTGTCTTAAAGGCATATTTTTTTTTTTGTTATTTTTTCAAACACAATTTTTTTTATTTTTTATTTTTTTTGCATTTTGGTGTAAATATGAGATCTGAGGACTTTTTGACCCCAGATATCATATTTAAGAGGACCTGTCATGCCTTTTTTATTACAAGGGATGTTTACATTCCTTGTAATAGGAATAAAAGTGATCCATTTTTTTTTTTTTTTTTTTTTTTAAACGGTGAAAAAATAAATAAAATAAAGTAAAATAATTAAGAAAAAAAAAAATTTAAAACCCCCTGTCCTGACAAGCTCGCGCACAGAAGCGAACGCATATGTGAGTGAGTATCGCTGCGACCGTTGGAGCAAGAGCAATAAGTTTAGCCCTAGACCTCCTCTGTAACGCAAAATATGCAACCTGTAGAATTTTTCAAACGTCGCCCATGGAGATTTTTAAGGGTAAAAGTTTGACGCCATTCCACGAGCGGGCGCATTTTTGAAGCGTGACATGTTTGGTATTAATTTACTTGGCGTAACATTATTTTTCACAATATAAAAATAAATTGGGCTAACTTCACTGTACTTATTTTTTTTATTCAAAAAAGTGATTTTTTTTTTCCCCAAGACCGCTGCGCAAATACGGTGCAAAAAAAGTATTGCATTGACTGCCATTTTATTCTCTAGGGTGTTAGAACCCCCAAACATTATATATTGTTTTTTTTCTAAGTAAGTTTCTAGCAAAAAAAACCTGTTTGAAACATGTAAACACCTAAAAATCCAAAAGAGGCTGGTCCTTAAGTGGTTAATAAACAAAAAAAAGTACCCTTTTCCTACTCCAATATACAGCTGTCATCTGGTCCAGCTCTTTCCTAGCCTGTCTGCGGGGAAACATAAGCAGGAGGAGCTTCTAGTCCTCTGCTGCTGGTCACATGTTCAAAAAAAAAAAATGGTATACGGAGAAAAAATAAATAACTTTTTAATAAACTGTTTTAAATTGTCCAAAAAAAAATATTTATATGTAATCGTTATGTGGAGATAACATGCGTGCAGATTTATGCCAGTCACAGGCTGTATCATGCCTCTCCAGCCTGTGTTAGAATAAGAAGCCACCATTAATTTATCCCGCACCCATTGTGTTTAGCTGATTAGTGGGCATAGAGGAAGGAGGGAGTAGGCTGTCCTTTACCACAGTGTATACGCCCATGTGTGTGACTCTAGTCACATGGGCTGCTCAGATGTGATGGGGAGGAAATGCTCAGCATAGAAACTCACTGAAAACTGAGCACGTGCAGAGTTGCCACCATGGATGCAAAATCCCTGGCTAAATTGGGGACATGAACAGAAGGGGGAGATGGAGAGCAGCAGAGTACAGGAAACAAATCTCATAGTGACTGAGTATGAACAGCATGTAATACACCATTAATTGATAGTTTATGATGTGGGTTTAGTGACACTTTAAAGCTGAATTAAATTCTCTTATCCTGTACAGCCAAGGAAGCTGCTTCTGTTTGATCTGCAACTGCCATGATGCTACACATGTGATCAGTTATTACACCAGCCATTTGATGGTTTGGCAGTTTGGTTGAGGACACAAGCAAATATGACAGCAATCCTGGCATTCCAAGACTGTAACTGCATTTTAGAAACCGTTAAATCAATGGATTTAGTTCCGCTTTATGATTTACTGCCGGGGCTCTGGGCTTCAGCAAAATGACAGCCTCCAGCAAGAAGAAATGCATGACCACTACTGGAGGCCATTTACAGCACACACTCATTTTGGTAGCATAATTATTAACCACTTCCGGATCGCCGCACGCCGATATACGTCCTAATTTTGAAGAGGAATATCGTTATGGCAGCAGCTAGCTGCCATAACCCTGGTATCCTCGCCTTCGGCAGGCAGTCGATAATAGTGGTCTCTCTGCCTGTAAGTGTAAACACAGGCAGAGGAAGTGATGTCATCTCCCCTCGTGGAATCCTTTTCAGTTCCAGTAAGAGGAGAGAGAACATCTGTGAGTTGCACCAACACTACACTAACACCAGTACACGTAGCCACACATTTCACCCCCGGATCGCCCCCCCCCAGTTAACCCCTTCATTCCCTGTCACCGTGTCACAAAGTGCAGTTTTCATATTTTTCACTGATCACTGTACTAGTGTCATTTGTGACACTAATCAGCGTTAGAGCAGCTAGTAGTAGGCCCAGGTAGGTCTAGGGTACCCCCCTAATAAAGGTTTAACCCCTTGATCACCCCCCAGTTAACCCTTTCACCCCCTGTCGCCAATATAGTGCATAGATCTATATTCTATATCACTGTATTTGGTGTCACAGGTGAGGCTAGTTAGTTTTAGTCAGTCTTCTATAGCTTCAGGGTAACCCCATATATTACTGAATAAAGATTTTAACCCCTTGATCGCCCCCAGTTAACCCTTCCACCCGGTCACCAGTGATCACCATATTAGTGTCACGGGTGACGCTGGTTAGTTTTTTTATAGCGTTAGGGCACCCACCATATATTACTTAATAAAGGTTTAACCCCCTGATCGCCCGGCGGGTGACATCAGTTGTGTTTTATCTTTGATCAGATCTAGAGGTTGATCTATATGGGTCTTTCTCTGGCCGATGTCGATATTTAGAAATAGCGGGGGCCGATTATATGATGCCGATTTTTTTTTTTTTTTTTTTTTTTTTTTTTTTTTTTTTTTTTTTGGGCCGATATGTTAACCACCTCAATACGGTGCATTTTCACCCCCTTCCTGCCCAAGCCATTTTTCAACTTTCAGCTCTGTCGCACTTTGAATGACAATTGCGCGGTCATACAACATTGTACCCAGATGAAATTGTTATAATTTTTTCCCCACAAATAGAGTTTTTTTTTGGTGGTATTTGATCACCTCTGCGGTTTTTATTTTTTGCGCTATAAACAAAAGAAGAGCGACAAGTTTGAAAAAAAACACTATTTTTTACTTTTTGCGATAATAAATATCCAGTTTTTTTTTCTTTAAAACAAATTTTTTCCTCAGTTTAGGCCGATATGTATTCTACATATTTTTGGTAAAAAAAATCGCAATAAGCGTATATTGATTGGTTTGCGCAAAAGTTATAGCGTCTACAAAATAGGGGATAGATTTATAACATTTTTATTTATTTATTTTTTACTAGTAATAGCGGTGATCTGCGATTTTTATTTATTATATTTTTAGAATATTTTTTATTGCAACGTTTGTTTAAGCCAGCTAAGTACATTGGGCCTTTTTTTAAAACATCATCTAAGAGAAGCATTTTCTTAGAGAATCAGGATGGTCTTAACCACCAATCAGATTCTCCCTTTACTTTCCTGAACATCTCTAAGTAATTGAAAGGGAGAATCTGACTGTTAAAAGTAGCAATAAGGCTCCTTTCACACTGAGGTGCTTTCCAGGCTCTAAAGTGCTAAAAATAGCGCCTGCAAAGTGCCCTGAAAGAGCCACGCAATGCAATCCAATGTGAAAGCCCCGAGGGCTTTCACACTGGAGTGGTGCGCTTGCAGGGCGGTCTAAAAAGTCCTGCAAGCCGCATTTTTGGAGCGCTGTAGGAGCGGTGTATTTACCGCTCCTAAAGCGCACCTTCCCATTGAAAACAATGGGGGAGCGCTCCAAACCCGCCTGCAAAGCGCTGCTGCAGTGGCGCTTTGCGGGCAGTTTTTTTTTTTTTTCAAATAACAGTTTTTATTATTGTTATCATTCTCAGTTGCATTACAGAGTAAAGAAGCATGGGAAGTTGTAAATATTATCCAACATATCTTATCCACTATTAAACAAGTATATATGAAGCAAGGGTGTTAAATTCGTGCTATGTTTCAAAGATATCTCATCGTTTAACTTATAGCAATTCCTTTTGTAGATAGAGGATGTTGATCCAGTTACATTATAGTAGAGTAATATCTATGAGAACTCAGATATTTTAAAATCTGTGGTATAGAAGAAGGAATAGAAAAAGAGAGAGAGAGAAAAAATAAGGGGGAAGAGAGAGGGAGATATACAGTAGGCCATCAGAGTAAGGTTGATACCTGGTCATGGTGGGTCCTCCCGGAGATGCCACAGTTCCCAGACCCCGTTGTGAGCCTCCAGTCTGTCCTGCATCCTAGCCGTCATTTTCTCCATCAGTTCAATATCTTTAATTCTCGAGTAAAGATCTTCAGGAGAGGGTGGGGAACGGCGTTTCCAATTTAGGGCTACTAGGCATCTGGCTGCTGTGAGTATGTGTCTTACTAATTTCTTATATGGTGTGCGTAGTTTAAGTGGTGATAGTCCCAGTAAGAAGAACTTTGGAGAAGCTCGGACCTGCATTTCCAAGAGATGGGACAGAGATCTGCGATTTTTATCGTGACTGCGATATTGCGGCGGACACATCGGATACTTTCTTGACACATTTTTGGGACCATTCACATTTATACAGCGATCCGTGCTATAAAAATGCACTGATTACTGTATAAATGTGACTGGCAGGGAAGGGGTTAACACTAGGTTGTGTTTGAGGGGTTAACTGTATTGCTAGGGAGTGTTTCTAACTGTAGGGGGAGGGGACTCGCTAGGGGAGGAGACCGATCGGAGTTCCTCTGTACTGGCAACATACCATCGGTCTCCTCTCCTCTGACAGGACCGTGGATCTGTGTGTTTACACACACAGATCCACGGTCTTGCTGTGTTACCGGCAATCTCATAAAATCTAACAGTTAGACCCCTTTCACACTGGGGCATTTTTCAGGCGCTTTTGGGCTAAAAATAGTGCCTGTAAAGTGCCTGCAAAACTGCTCCCCTGCAGTCTCAGTGTGAAAGCCTGAGTGCTTTCACACTGAGGCGATGTGCTGGCGGGATGTTAAAGTCCGGCAAGCTGCATCTTGGGAGCGGTGTATACCGCTCCTCCACCATTCCTACTGATTGAAATGAATGCGCACTGTCGCCGAAGCGCCTGCAAAGCAATTCGGCAGCAGCGCTTCACGGGCGTATTCAACCCCTTCCTCGGGCGCCAGCTGGGTTATAAGCGCCACGCTAGCAGACAAATAGCGCCGCTAAAATGACGGTAAAGCGCTGATAAAACTAGCAGCGTTTTACTGTCAACGCCTGCCCGCTCCATTGTGAAAGCAGCCTTAAGTAATAAGTGATGCAGAAAATTTCTTACATTTAAACAGGTAATCAAAACTTTTGGAAAAAAAAAAATGGGCTAACTTTACTGCTTAGTTGTTTTTTTTTTTTTTTTTTTTAATTCATTAGTGTATTTTTTCCAAAAAAATTGCGTTTGAAAGACCACTGCGCAAATACCGTGTGACACAAAATATTGCAGCAACCGCTATTTTATTCCCTAGGGTCTCTGCTAAAAAAAAATATATAATATTTGGGGTTTCTAAGTGATTTTCTAGCAGAAAATACAGGATTTTTACTTGTAAGCAACAAATGTCAAAAGATTTAGTCTTTAAATGGTTAAACTGAGAACTCCCACACACAGAGTTCAGTTCATTGACAAGTGGAAACATTGTATCTTTTTAGTTTCTTTTATCAGACTTGGCTGCCCAGAGAGGAGGGCTCCACAGAAGACTTCAGGCAACTTGCCTTGACTTCTATTACAGAAGTCATTTGCAAGTCGCGCTGAAGTTATAATCTGCCTTTTTTATCGGCACAATCTGGCGATGCCGATTAATTAAAAAAACGCCAAATATCGGCCGATATATCGGTCAACCTCTAATCAGATCTATACTAGCGTCCCCAGTAGTTTAGGGTTCCCAAAAACACGGCGTTAGCGGGATCAGCCCATATACCTGCTAGCACTTTCATTTAGCCCCTCCGCCCAGCCCACCCAAGTGCAGTATCAATCGATCACTGTCACTTACAAAACACAACACATATAACTGCAGCATTCGCAGAGTCAGGCCTGATCCCTGCAAACGATAACAGTTTTTTTTTGGTAGCGATTGAAGCAGGTTCTGACAATCAGGTGCTCTTTTTGCCTGTGAGTCGCACTAGTTGTACCTATAAATTTAGAGGCCAAAATGTCCAGACAGAGGTACACTAGTGCAGAATAAGGAAGAAAATCCTGGACTGCTGCACTCCGTAGAAAAGGCATCTTTATTTGCAAAAATTAATAAAAATCAAAAATGGATAGAACAGGGATCAAAGGCTAAGGCGTTTCACATCAAATGATGCTTGCTCATAGCTATGCCGAAGCATGGGGGCAGGGGTGGAGGGGCGATTTGCCCCTAACATTAGGGGCGAATTGCCCCAATGCTTCGGCATATATTTTTACTTTTTTTTTTTTTGGCACAGATGGCAATAAAAAAAAATTATTTTATTGAGTTAATGTTTTGTTGTTACCATTGTTTGCTTTTCAGGTACGCCATTCAGCTGCAGCACATATTTATATATTTTGACATTAACAGTGTTTGCTCTCAAGATACGTAAATCGGTGACTCGAGCGCTGTAGGAGGTGATTTCACCACCACAGTTTAAAAAAAAATTGGTGCATGTATGCCTATCATTAGAAATGGGTGGATGCAGGGCAGTATTCTAATGGTGGGCATACCCACCAATCAATCTCTTTTTCGTTCAGCCCACAGGCTGCATGAAAAAAAAGAACATTACAATATATGCCCAACAAGGTCCAGCAACGTAATGTTATGTTTCTGGACTTTGAGTGGTTATACCAGAATGATGCCTGCAGGTTTAGGTATCTTGGGATCGTTCTTTTCAGCCAGCGGTTGGCTTTCATTTAAAAGCAATCCTAGCAGCAGATTAGACAGTGGGAGGGAACATCCAATCATCTCTATAGCCTAAGTAACCGGAAGCTACGAGCATTTCATGACTTGGGTTTCGCCTGCAAAGTGGTTAGAGAAGGTTTATATTTATAATGATGTAGGTTTTAGGCTATTTTCTATGAATAAGGTTAATCCTCATGCCTGTATATGCTGTGCTTTATTTGCATATGTGCACTGTAAGGAGGCGTGTTTTTTGGAAGAGTTTTGTGTTGTTATGTTGGGTTTTGAGACAGCTGAACTTGGCAGCCCTAACCCTCCTACAACCTATTTGGTTTGCTTCACAAAAAAATGAAAAAATAACATGCATTTACAAATCTGAATTGCTTTCTTATAAATGTAGATCCCTCCTGCACCACCCAGACCAGATTTTGATGCCTCCAGAGAGAAACTGCAAAAACTTGGTGAAGGGGAGGGTTCGATGACCAAGGAGGAGTTTACCAAAATGAAACAAGAGCTTGAAGCGTAAGTTTGCATTTATTGGTGAACTGAAGTACTCAACACTGTTGTGAGACATGAGTTACTTAAAGTGGTTCTAAAGGCAGAAGGTGCATTCCATGCCGTAAGATAAAAAGCCTTCTGTGTGCAGCAGCCCCCTCAGCCCCCCTAATACTTACCTGAGCCCCCTCTCGATCCAGTGATGTTGCACGAGAGACTCCTCAGCCCAGGATTCTCCCTCCTCATTGGCAGAGACGGCAGCAGAACGCCATTGGCTCCTGCTGCTGTAAATGAAAGTCAGTGAGCTGCTTGCTGTGGGGGCACTCAACAGGAGGGAGGGGCCAGGAGCACCGAAAAGGAACCCGAGAAGAGGAGGATCTGGGCTGCTCTGTGCAAAACCACTGCACAGAGCAGGTAAGTATAACATGTTATGTTTAACAAAAAAAACTGAGGCTTTAGTATCACTTTAAAGGAGAAGTACAGCCAAAGCTCATTTGGCTGCACTTCTCCTGTGGATCACAGGAGTGCAGTTCGTTCTGCACTCCTATGACCCGTTTTCAGCAGAGAGCGAGCTGACATCACAGAGCTGGTCCAGGCTCAGGAAAAATCGTGACCATATGGTCGGGATCCGCCCACATGGCTGGACCGGCACCCAGCTCAGCCTCTCAGCGAGCTCCTACTCCCTCCACAGCCCAGTGCTCCACTAACAGTCACCAGCCCTTTGCTTAGGGAGCTCTGAGAACCAAATCGGCAGTGTTTGATCGCTCTGTTCTCAGCCTTAAAGCCGGTGGGGGACAGATGCATCGGAATGATACTGCATTCACCTGATTCTTCTTCAAAAAACAAAAATTCCCATACTTCTCTTTTAAAGGATATCTATACTTTGAAACAACCTAAGCCTACCAGCACTCTCACCCTCCCCATACTATCTTTACCCCCTTGTACCTACCTCTGACCTATAACAGGCAGTGCTTCTGTCCTCTTCCAAGGTCAGGGAGCTTCTCAGGTCTATGCATACGTGGCATTTCTCCGTAGGCCCTGATGGAAAAGTCATCCTTGCTCTGTATTGGCTACCCCCTTCTTTATTTTTCAAATAAAGATTCTACGGATTTTTAACTCCATTGTGGCTTGTAGCCAGACCTTTATCAATGTTGTGTTGTGGATCCGAGTGTGCAGCTGCAGTCCTTCACCCAGTTATGTTTATTATTTGGAGTGTAGCACTATACTTGTCCTAATCCAATTCTTACTGCGTTTGCGGTGCGGTTTGTAAAGGACATGAGACTCAAACGCATTGCAGGCATGTTTTTGCCACTGTTTTACCATTGCTTTCAATGGGCAGGTGCATTTTTGCCATGGTTGTTTTAGCTCCCCAGATATGCTCCAAAGATGCTGCAAGCAGGATTATTTTCACTGCAACAGAAGCGCACCGCCCCAGTTTGAACATGTTCATTGATTTTAAAGGGAACATGTTCATTGATTTCTAACGCAAAAGCACTTGAAAAACTCCTTTAGCGTGAAAGGGCTCTAACGGGCCAAACAATTCTAACTTCTGTCTGAAAGTGAAAAGGCTGAATAATTTGCTATGTGTCCCTCTACTTTAAATTCTGCTAATGAAATCATCTTATTACTTTCAGAGAGTACCTGGCTATTTTCAAGAAAACGGTAGCAATGCATGAAGTCTTCCTCTGTCGTGTGGCAGCTCATCCAATTCTTAGAAAAGATTTAAATTTTCATGTTTTCTTGGAATACAATCAAGATGTAAGTTGAGTATTATTTTGTCTCCTTTTAAAGGTACCTCTAGGCATCAGATGAGTGTATGGAAATTACTTAAAAGATATATGAATACTGGTTTGTAATTTGAAGAGAATTGATACGGTCCCAGTTCACTTAAGGAAATAACGCTCGTTATGTTTCAGTGATTTCATCCCTGAAGGTTTACTTTATAGGGATAGATTCACGTACAGTATCCATTCATACAGCTATGAGGATTATATGTATATAGTGTGTGTATGTATGTATGTGTGTGTGTGTGTGTATATATATATATATATATATATATATATATATATATATATATATATATATATATATATATATATATATATATAAAATTTATTTTCTCTCATGAGTATCTAAATGTTTATATAGAACATAATTACATTTATTTAACCCCTTGGCGCCAGATGCCTCCGGCCCTTGAAGGAGTTTGCAATGCCGGGAGGTGGGTCGGGGCTTATAGCCATGTGACCACTGTGATTTGCTGTTATGGCGGTCACATGATCGGAAAAGTCCTGATCACAAACAGCAATCAGGAACTTGCCAGAAGCGCGCAAGGCGCACACTCTTGGCACAGCACTGTCTACACTATTGCACACAAATATGCGGCCGCTTGCCGCCAAGGCCCGCGTATTTGTGTTCGCTTAGCGCCAAGAGGTTAAGGGCAACAATGTTTTCTGTCATTGCAAAATGCTGTAAGCTGCATAGCTTTTCATGTGTGTGTGTGTGTGTGTGTAAATGGTGCCTGGAAATATTGGGAAGGATAGAAAGGATGTCTCAAATCTAAATACATATGATGTATTAAGGTGGACTCATTAACCTCACCTGACACTCAGTGTCTGCCACCCCTTCCTGCCAGTCCCTTCACTGGCCTCCAACAAAGTTTAAAATATTACTTACAAAGCCATTCACAACTCTGTCCCCATCACTAACCTCATCTCAAAATAGCCACACCATCCTCTTCTCCCAAACCTGCTTCCATAACTTTTCCAGATTCTCTCTCATCCTCTGGAGCACCCTCCCTCGACCTGTAAGGCTATCTCCTACTCTGTCTGCCTTTTAGGCAATCCGTGAAAGCTCATTTCTTCAGGAAAGCCTATCCTGCCTTTTACTTAACAACTGCATTTTACTTTCTTGAACAACTCCTCCCCCCCAACAGTTACTATTAATATTATTATTATTATTATTCAAGTTACTAGTTTTTATGTCACTTTCCCTTTAGTTAAGTTCTCACAAGCAGGCCTGCTGTATATAACCACATACACATTTGTAACTGAACATGCTGTTATCCGCCAAGATAGCTACTTATTATTGCTGAGTATATGTCCTTGCTTCCGGGGACTGTCATAGTAGAATGAATGACTTCTTTGTCTGGATGTTTCCTTGCATGGTTATATAAGTAAATCACTGCCTGAGCTAATCCGAATGCAATCACTCATTTCAATGGTTTGAATGATGGAAGTATTATTTCTGCTCTGTTAATAGAAAAGCATTTTTAAACTGCCTTTATTTTCTAGTTAAGTGTCAGAGGAAAAAACAAGAAAGAAAAATTAGAAGATTTCTTTAAAAGTGTGGTAAAAACAGCTGATGGAGTCATTGTGTCCAGCACA